>PVJC01016480.1:17322-33715 GCA_004026665.1 Murina feae | reverse complement strand
CCGAGGGGTCCCAGACTGCGAGAGGGCACAGGCCAGGCTGAGGGACCTCCCGAGTGCACAGAGCGGCTGCAGGGCGGGACAGCGCAGGACCCAGGACCCGTGATGGGAAACAGGCGGCAGGGTTGGAGGGCACCGGGAAGCGGGTAAGAGGCGGCAGGGGGGGGTCTCGGCCTGCTTGGTGGCTGCCCAGGCCCTTTGCAGGGCATCGGGGAGCGGGAAAGCAAGGCTGCAGGGGCCGGGGTCCTGCTTGGCAGCTCCCCAGACCCCTTGGCGGCACCGAGAAGTGGGAAAGGAAGGCAGCAGGGGACGGGTGAGTGGGAAAGAGTTGGCGGCCTGCTTGGCGGCTTTCCAGGTCCCTTCCGGGGTTCAGGGAGCAGGAAAAGGCTGGCCTGACCACGAGGTGGGGTTTTCCCTGCTTTCTGGTGGCTGGAGGAAGATGGGCAGTAGGCAAGCTTGGGAGGCAGGCCGCACCCAGCCCTGGTCACAGCTCAAAAAAGAGAACAACATGCAGGGGAGGGCAAGAGTCTGAGAGATCAGCATAGAGGGGGTGCCTGCTCCAAGACTCCACAGTGTGCCTGGTGGCAGGTCCCCAGCAGGTAGACACACACAGGAGGACTGCTCCGAGCCTCAGATGCGGCTGGGGGCAGGTCCCCAGTGGTGACACACACACACACACACACACACACACACACACACACACACAAAAGGCGCCTGGCAGACTGGGGCCATCATAGGACATCCACTGAGGGGTCCCAGACTGTGAGAAGGCACAGGCCGGGCTGAGGGACTCCCTCCACCCCGAGTGCACAAATTTTTGTGCACCGGGCCCCTAGTATCTTTATAATTCTCTGTATATCACAATCAGTTTTTTTATTTTAAAATATATTTTATTGATTTTTTTATAGAGAAGAAGGGAGAGGGATAGAGAGTTAGGAACATCGATGAGAGAAAAACATCGATCAGCTGTCTCCTGCACGCCTTCCACTGGGGATGTGCCCGCAACCACGGTACATGCCCTTGACCGGAATCGAACCTGGGACCTTTCAGTTCACAGGCTGACGCTCTGTCCATTGAGCCAAACCGGTTTAGGCACAATCAGTATTTTTGACACACATCTTAAACTGAGGAATATACCTAAAATTGTGACTTTTGCATATTAATATACAGTGCTCAGAGGAAGTACAAACATTATTATAAAAGTTTTTTGGAAAAGATAAGTTATGTCAGTCTTGTAAAGAGAAGGACGCATGTTTATGAACACAAGAAAAGAGAAAAGAAGAAAAGAATGAGAAGCGATCTGAATGAGTATAGATTTTCTTTTAATTGGGATTTAGTATACAGTTTTTAGAAAAATAAATGTTTAAAAATGCAATAAAGCAATAATGACAATACATCCTTTCATTTACCAGGTTGAAAAGACAGAGTGGTTCTATAGTATATAGTGTTGGTAAGTGTGCGAGGCAAGTGCTGACAAAGCTATACATGTTCAGAGGGAAACATAGAACTATCTCACAGTTTTGATCTAGAAGTTTACTTCTGGGATAGTAATATCCCAATACATATATTTATAAATTTTGCATGTCAAAAATATACCTATTAAGTGAAATAGTATGTAACTATGAGAAAGAACGAAGTTCATTTATCATGCTGATATGAGATGATTCTACAAGATACTTTTTTGGGAACACATCAAAGTATAGAAGAGGGTACGATATGCTTCTGTCTGTGTTCAAAACATACTTTCCTTGCAAAGAATTATATTTTAATATATCTTTATCAAAGTTATGTATACAGTTTGTGAAAAGTCAAAGAGCTCCAAAGGGTTTACATAAAACACAGCATTCCTCTTTCCTCATTTCTGCCCCTCAGAGGCAATCGCTTTCTAATCTTTTCGCAGTTTCTTTGGGCTCCTGCCTTCATATTTCAAGATAGCATGCTTATACCAGTATTTCTTGATTGACCTTATTTTTAGTACATTACTGTTGACTTCCTACAATGGAGATGAGAATTTGGCTCTATTACACAAACCCCTTTTAAGTCTCTCTCTCTCTCTCTCTCTCTCTCTCTCTCTCTCTCTCTCTCTCTCTCTCTCTCTCTCTTCCTCCCTCCCCATCCTTTCAGTGTAGTTAGAGCATAATTTTATAAATCAATTAGTGCGTCATCAGTTACTATATTTCCTTCCTTAAACATCTTACTTTCCCTAGAGTTAATAATTTTCTCCTTTTCAGTCTGCTTAATTTTAGTGTAGCTCTTCTTTTCCTATTATTAATTCATCCCAGATGCACCTCCAGGACTAAATACATATTGTTAACACATTGTAACACATGAAGTAATATGTAAATTTTGTTATACTTTCAGAAAAGCCTCCTGGAGCTCTGTCTTAGTATCCCATCTTGAATGATTGTTATCTAGTCCTAATGCAGAACAACTTGGAAGCTCTGTGTGCATAAAATGAACTTTGACTGATAGGTTTCCCTCATTGCTGTTTCGACGGGCCCTTTCCTCTGAGGGACCGTGACTAGTATTGATAGGTCTTTTCTCTTTGGTCAGATTTCTGCTGCTGGGTAACTCAAGCCCTGCTGAGATGGGGCCATAGGGATGAAGGGGGCTATATGGTCATATATTCAACAAGTGGTATTGCACTATTTTGAGTATTTTTTACCATGTCTTAGTTTACTTTTTCAAGAAAAGCACATTTTTAAAACATAGGATGTCAGTCTGGAAAATGTGGGAATAAATCATGAGGGTCATGTGTGGGGTAGATTTATTCACTAAATCTAGAGGTAGGTTACTTCTTGAAGCAGATACAGTTTTAAGAAAAATCGAATCTAATAAAATAGTAATATGCAAATTGACCATCACTCCAAGACACCTAAGCCACGCCCACCAGCCAAGCCATGCCTCCCAGCCAATCAGAGTGGCTGTATGCAAATTAACCCAGCCAAGATGGAGGCTGGCAGCCACGGATCTAGAGTAAACAGGAGGCTTTCATTGCAACTGCCTGCCTAGGCCAGTTGGGCCTCTGCTCAAGGTAAAAATGTTTCAATTATAGAAGATAAATAAACCCCAGAAAAATGATCCCAGCCAGCCTTGCTGGGACTTTGGGTCAATGGGAGCTGTGGGCAGCCTGAAAATAGCCCTCAGCCCCTCACCCAGGTTGGCCACACCCCTATGGGGTGTGGGTCTCCACTGAGGGGGCTTGGCCAGCCTGCAAACAGCTATCAGCCCCTCACCCAGGCTGGCCAGGCATGCCAGCAGGTGGACATCCCCCGAGGGGTCCCAGACTGTGAGAGGGCACAGGCCCGGCTGAGGGACCCCTCACCCCCAGTGCACAAATTTTTGTGCACCAGGCCCCTAGTGAAAGTATAAAGGTGATTGTGAATTTATGGCACTATCACATGGTATGAGCTTGGATGTAGGGATGCAACTACCACATGGTGTGAGCTGGATGGTAGGGATGGAACTACGACATGGTGTGAGCTGGATGTAGGGATGGGAACTACCACATGGTGTGCACTGGATGTAGGGATGGGAACTATCACATGGTGTGAGCTGGGTGTAGGGATGGAACTATCACATGGTGTGAGCTTGGATGTAGGGATGAACTACCACATGGTGTGCACTGGATGTAGGGATGGGAACTATCACATAGTGTGAGCTGGATGTAGGGATGGAACTACCACATGGTGTGCACTGGATGTAGGGATGGGAACTATCACATGGTGTGAGCTGGATGTAGGGATGGAACTATCACATGGTGTGAGCTTGGATGTAGGGATGGAACTACCACATGGTGTGCACTGGATGTAGGGATGGGAACTATCACATGGTGTGAGCTGGATGTAGGGATGGAACTATCACATGGTGTGAGCTGGATGTAGGGATGGAACTATTACATGGTGTGAGCTTGGATGTAGGGATGGGAAAGGGATGAACTGTTGGAGGAGTGTCAGTGGAAATAAGTTCCTGTATTTAAAAAGTTAAAGACAATGGCCATACTCTCTGACATTTACCATAAGAGACAAAGAACCGAATTCGATTCATCAATCTAATTCAATATGGCATTTCTTATTGCATATTTTCAGGGATGAAGCAGGCAACTTGAAGGTTAACAGATTAGTCTACTAGCAGATTTTAAACAGGTAAAATTAGAGTTTAGGATAAAATGAAAGGCAATTAATAAATATATTTTCGGGCTGTGGTATATAATGCTTTACTCATTGCAAGCTCTAAGGTGCTATAAGAGTTAAAAGTTCAAGCTGAAAAATCTACACAAACCACACTGAAAATCTATACTATTTAATGTCATTGCTCTTTGGTGCTAAGAGGTTCTCAATAAGGTGAGTATCTTATATACCATTTGTGCTGTAATATTTAATTACAGCGAGTGTACAGATTAGCTGTCTCAAAGATTCTTTTGAAATCAGATTGCACATCAAAACTGCATTGTGCCCAGCTAAGTAAGCAAATTTAAGAAAGAGGAGAAGGTGATGTCAAGACTTATTGCAAAATGAACAAATAAATAGGACTTGCTTGATGTTCAGCCTATTAAAGCATGACCAAATGTTAGCCTTTGTTTGTCAACTTAACTATGTTTTTTAAAGTTTACAGAGATTCAGCCCATGGAAAGTACCCTTTAGCTAGGATAGTATTTGTACTTGAGAAATAAAATAAGCAACATGAAAATGCTGACTAGATTATACTAATAGTTCAGTTTATCATAGTGATTGATTACCACATAGATATGTACATTAGTAATTCAGATACAGGTTTTTTTTCACCTTTTTTCATTTTCCTGATTATAAGATTAATAAATGTTTTTGCTTCCTGATACTTAAGGTTTTAACTTAAGTTTAATTTAACTTCTCCAAAAGAGCTAGACACTCCCCTCCCCCAAATACAACATACACTGAAGTATTTCCAGTTTCCAAGCATTTCTCCCTTCAGAAAAACTGTAAAAATAAATTTAAAATTTTCCAATATCCTAATAGCCAGGAATGAAAATTAAGTGGCTTAGAACCGGAATTGGACTTGCAGCAAATACCCAGGAACACAGGTGAGGCTCTCAGACCAGAGCAACGGGGTCTCAGGAAGGATAGGGAGCCTGCAGGCTCCATGGAGGGGCAGATCACCTGGGGCCAGAGTACTAGACTGATAGTATGTGAGTACAGGGTGCGGCAAAAGCAGGTTTACATTTGTGAGTAAACAAAACAGGTTATTCTATTATTTTCTGTAAGAACAACTGTAAGCCTACTTTTAGAGAACCCGAATCTGAGACCCCCTCCTCTGAGCTAAAATGTTCAAGGAGGTCCTGAAGGGTTCTAAGCCAAGTGTGTGCGTGCGCACACACACACACACACACACACACACAACTGGTTGAAGAAGAAACCATCCCACAAGACTACCATAGATTATACTCAAGCATAACCTCTAAACAAAGACTATCAAATCTGAATAAAACCAACCACTACTAGTATCCTATCTAATAAAAGAGTAATATGCAAATTGACCATCACAAGATGGCTGCCTCCATGTGGTCAAAGATGGCCGCCACAAGATAGCCAGCAAGGGAGAGCAGTTGGGAGGGACCCAGGCCTTCAGGGGAGGGCAGTTGCGGGGGAACCAGGCCTGCAGGGGAGGGCAGTTGGGGGGGGACCATCCTGGCAGGGGGAGGGAAGTTTGGGGCAATCAGGCCGGCACAAGAGCAGTTAGGCATTGATCAGGCTGGCAGGGGAGTGGTTAGGGGCAATCGGCAGGTGAGAGGTCGGGACCCAGCAGTCCTGGATTGTGAAAGGAATGTCTGACTGCCCTCAAGGGGTCCCAGATTGGAAAGTGTGCAGGTTGGTCTGAGGGACACCACCACCACCCCCCACCTACCCTCCGTACACAAATTTCTTGCACCGGGCCTCTAGTGTAAATTATATTTTAAATATTTTACATAATTGAATCTGTTTTAAGATACTGTTATCTTCCCTTGGACTGCCTGGCTATCTTTATAACTACATTGTTTTAGTTATTTGAGCTTTATAATGTCTTCATATTTCACAAGACTAGTTTGCCTTCCCCTCAATAGGCCACACTTAGATTCCTCTTGTTTTAAATTTTTTCTTAACTGTTCTTGTTTATTCTTTCAGATAAACTTTAGAATTGTTTTATCACATCCCCTTCACTTTAAAGGTATAAATGAATTTGGAAAGCCATAACACCTATATCAGTCAGGGCTCCCTACAGAATCAGAATAAATAGGATGTATATATGTATGTATACTAGGGGCCTGGTGCACAAAAATATGTGCACTCGGGGGGGTCCCTCAGATAGGCCTGTGTCCTCGCAGTGTGGGACCCCTCGGGGGATGTCCACCAGCTGGCATGCCTGACCAGCCTGGGTGAGGGGCTGATGGCTGTTTGCAGGCTGGCCAAGCCCCCCAGTGGGGACCTTCACCCCATGGAGGTGTGGCCAGCCTGGGTGAGGGGCTGAGGGCCGTTTTCAGGCTACCCACATCCCCTTCAGGGATGGGGGTCCTACTGGGGTACCTAGCCAGCCTGGGTGAGGGACTGAGGGCTGTTTTCAGGCTAGCCACATCCACTTCAGGGAGTGGGTCCTGCTGGTGTACCTGGCCAGCCTGGGTGAGGGGCTGAGGGCTATTTGCAGGCTGGCCACATCTTCTTCAGGGAGAGAGTCCTGCTCGGGTACCTGGCCAGCCTGGATGAGTGGCTGATGGCTGTTTGCAGCGAGGCTGGATGGAATGTATTTAACTTCTAAAGTTGAAACTTTGTTGCTTTAACCGGAGCCCAGGTCTGGTTGCCCCTGACAATCCAGGCTCCCAGCGCTTCCTTGAGCCCAAGGCAGGAAGCAGGTAACTGAGGTTTATCTTCTATAATTGAAACTTTGTTGCCGTGAGCGAAGGCCACAGCCGGCCTAGGCAGACAGGAACTTTAGATTCCTTCATTGCTGGGGCAAGCCTCCTGCTTATTCCAGCTCAGGCTACCCACACCTCCCATTGACCCAAGTTCCCAGCGAGGCTGGCTGGAATCAGGTTTCTGAGGTTTGTTTATCTTCTATAATTGAAACATTGTTGCTTTGAGCCAGGGCCTAGGCAGTTAACGAAACCTCCTCTCTGCTTCATCTCTGGCTTCTATAATGAAACAATGTTGCAGTGAGCAGAGGCTCAGCCAGTCTAGGCAGACAGTTGCAACGGAAGCCTTCTGTTTACTCTAGCTCCATGGCTTCCGACCTCCATCTTAGCTGGGTTAATTTGCATGCAACCACTCTGATTGGCTGGGGGCATGGCTTGGCTGGTGGGTGTGGCTTAGGTGTCTTGGAGTGATGGCAATTTGCATATTACTCTTTTATTAGAGTAGATATGTATGTATATATGTATATGAAGAGAGATTTATGATAAAAATTGGCTCACAAGATTATGGAAGCTGACTAGTCCCAAGGTCTGCAGGGGGAGTCAGCAAGCTGGACACCAGAGAGCTGATGGTCCTATCCAGTCTGAGTTGAAGTCCTGAGAGCAAAGAGCCAATGGTTTACTTCCAGTCCTGAGGCTGGCAGACTCAACACCAGGAGAACTGATGTGTTGATTCAGAGGCAGGCAGGGGGAATTTGTTCTCCTTTAGGGGGAAGTCAGCCTTACTCTTCTATTCTGCCTTCAACTGATTGGATGAGGCCTACCCATGTTAGAGAGGGCAATCTGCTTCACCTGGTGGACTGATTTTAATGTTAATCTCATCGAAAAAACCCCTGACGGAATCACTCAGAATGTTAGACCAAATAATCTGGATGCTCTATGGCCCAGTCAAGATGTCACAAAAAATTAATCATCACAGTATTTTTGTAATATTTTCATCCCCTCCGGGAACAATTATTCCAGTTATTCTCAAGATCTATGGATTTTATTACCTAGGTCCTACTACTGCTCATAAGGTCTTTTCTAGATCCTGTATACTTATTGTTGCTTTTAGGAATGGAAATTTTCCCTTTGGGTTTTTTTTTATCTGATTATTATTGATACATAGAAAAGTAGTTGATTTATTCAGCCACTTACCCTAAGTAGTTCTGATATTTTTTCCATTGATTCTCTTGAGTTTTTGGTGGACAGTCATGTAAATGAAGATAGATATGTCCTTGTCATCCCTATATTATTGCTCTTACTTCTGTTTCCTGTATTATTGCATTGGTCACAGCTTCCGGAACAATGTAAAGTAATAGTGATGGCAGAAAATTTTTTATTTCCTGTTTTACTAGGATTATCTCTGTTTCAAATTAAGCATAATATTTTGCTATTGCTGTGAGACAATACTTTATCTTGTTAAGAAAGCATTCTTTATTTTCTGGATTTAGGGGAATCTGGAAAAATGAATGAGTATTGAATCTGCTCAAATGCCCTTTCAGCTTCTACTGACATGATTATACATTGGCCCAATCTGACCTCCAGATGTAATATATCTTCTTCATAGGCTTCTTGACCTTCAAGTATTCTACATTATTATAATAAACTAGGAGCCCAGTACACAACATATTGTGCACTGGGCGGTCCCTCAGCCCGGCCTGTACCTGCCCAACCTGTAGCCTGCCCACCCCATACACACCACCTGCCACCCGCCCATCGTGCCCTGCCCACCCCACACACCCTGGCCTATCACCTGCCCTGCGTGGCCCGCTCACCCTGCTGCCTGCACTGCACCCACCTCCGCGGTTGTGCTGCCGGCCTCCATCTTGGCTGAATTAATTTGCATATAGCCACTCTGATTGGCTGGTGGGCATGGCTTAGGTGTCCTGTAGAAACGGTCAATTTCAACATTACGCTTTTATTAGATTAGATGCTGATCATGATAGCACATTTTCTTCATTTCCTGGTCTTAGGCTGGTTGACTTCCCTCTCTCAGGTTCCTCATCTCTAAATTGGGGCTAAAAATTGTATTTTTTTTCATGTTACAGAGATTAGATGAGGTAATTCACATAAAGTGAATTTATATAAAATCAATGCCACCACAATATCTGGCACATAGAGTAAGTTCACCTAGTAGTACCATTGTCATCATCATCAACCCAAAAGCTTGAATACAGTTTGAGTGGGGAAAATTATATTTCCATTAGTTTTTTATATTCATGAAAGAGATGATCCTCATATTTTCTTAAAGAAAAATAAAGTCAGTATTTTTAAATTTGTATATATGAGTCATGAGAAGGAACAATAAAAAGTCATTTTCTTATTATCTTTTTTAAAAAACTGTGTTGTTTTTCACATCCGCCTCCTTGAAGGTCAATACTGACTCCCTCATAATGTTCCTGAGCAGAGCCGGTTTCAGGGTCATGTGACCAGTGCAGGTGCACAAAGCCCCAGACCACAGTGGCCCCTGCTTGTGGTTTAATGTTCAGCAGTCACCAGCTTATCTATCTATATAAAAGGCTAAGTGACCGTCTGACCAGTAAGTATGACATGCACTGACCACCCGGGGACAGATGCTCAACACAGGAGCTGCCAAGCTGCGGTGCCTTGGCAGCAGTGTTTCTCAGGTGATGCACCCCAGAACCTGAGAGGAGGGAGCCCGATTCCGGGGTGCAAAACCCGAGAACTGCCCTCTTGCAATCTGGGACCCCTCAGGGGAAGTCAGAGATTTTGGCCTGATCTCCTCAGGCCAAAGGGACCCCACCTACTGGAGGGACCCCTGCTCTCTCCGCTCTTCGAGCCACAGCACTGCCCGGGTGTGGCCGGGGAGGGACCACGGGAGGTTGGCACCAGCAGTCCCACCCCACCAGCCACCTTCTAATTAATTTCCTTTCAATGTGCATGAATCGGTGTGCGGGGTCACTAGTAATTCTTAATAATACTAGCTTTGAAGTTTGTGAGTGAGGTGGATGGGGACAGTGGAGCTTGTGCATGGAGTCTTTGCTCACATAGTTCACTCCCTGGAGGGGTTCTCGGCCACCCTCTCCATCCATGCCCAGCGACTGCCTCCACCCTCCAACACCCTTGCAGGGGTCTGGGTGCAAGTATGGATGAGGATGGGGAAGGGGAAGGGTACCAGTGACCCACAGCATCTTGAGGCAGAGCAGTGCACCCTGTGTCAATTGGCAGCCAGCCCGCGGCCACCACCAGGTGGAGGCGCCTTTCACCCACTCCTAAGCCAAGTACTAGGACTTTCTAACACAGAGGGTGCAACACCCTGGGGAGTTGCCCACCCACTGTGGGTTGGGTGTATCAGGCCTGTGGGAAGCAGAAATGTGTGATTGAACATCCCCAACGCATTCCCTCAGCTGGAGCATGGCTCAGCCGTCCAGCAGGGGGCACCTAGCAGCTGCCAGGCCTGAACAAATGCATGTGCACTGCGTCATGGGATGGGGTCCCTGGGCCCCTGTGAGGGTCCACACTCACCCTGAAAGTAGCCCATGCGCAGAGCAGCACACCTGGCTTGCCGTGTGCTAAGAGAGAGCTCTTTCTCCCTCAGCCATCAAGAGTCTGATGAGAGCAGCTGGAAGCGCTCTCAGAAGCTGCAGCCTGACTTACACAGTGAGAAGTTGCTGTGCCCTCCCCCCTACCCCCCAGCAGTGACATGCTCTGACATTTGCATTTAAAACTGGCACCACTCTATATAGTGATGCATGGGAAAGTCATTAAATGTTTATTTACTTAAAATGACATTAAGTAGCAAACAAAAAATATCATGACAAGTTGAGAATGAGAGAGACCATGGAAGAAAGGGAAAAGCTTTAACATCTTAACACTTTTTCCTGTTTTGTTTTTGTTTTTAACAAAGAGTCCTGCTTTTTTGTTTTGCCATAAGTTCTGAATATTATGTAGCCAGCCCTTCCCTGGGATATGGAAGTTTGGGCCAAGTGTACAAAGGAGTCAGTGGGTTTGGTGGGATATAGGAAGGTAAAAAAACAGGTGAAGAAAAGGGGTAATAATTTATGCTATTCAGAAGTGGACATGGACTTTCTAAAAATTACTTTGAGAAGATGGTTTTTGTATTAGAAAACTAAGAGAAAATGATAGTAAGATGACAAGTATACTGCTTGCAACAAACAACATGATGTTTGGCTCTAAGACAATTCGGTATCTAGGGAGCAATTGTGATGAACCGTCTGAATTGATTTTTTAAGTTTCATCAATATGATGCCATCAACCAAATTCCAAATAGGTTCACTTAAGAAAATATATAAAGTTAACCTTATAGCCCTGACTGGTTTGGCTCAGGGGACAGAGCGTCAGCCTGCAGAGTGAAGGGTCCCGGGTTCGATTCCGGTCAAGGGCATGTACCTTGGTTGCGGGCACATCCCCAGTGAGGGGTGTGCAGAAGGCTGCTGATCGATGTTTCTCTTCGATGTTTCTACTCTCTATCCCTCTCCCTTCTTCTCTGTAAAAAATCAATAAAATATGTATTTTTTTTTTAAAAAAAAGTTAACCTTATAAACTCTGGCAGACTATAAATTTATAAGGAATAATAAATGTTACGCCATTTTTAAAATTTTACATCAGGCAGAAGCCATTTTGGCACAATGGTGATTTAAAGAACATGCAGAACGAAGAGGACAGAAAACACACCCTCAGCTGTTTGGGCGCAGCAGAGGGCTGCCACAGTGACCGTAATAACAGAGAACCTACTTCGGGGACAAATTAGGGAGAGAGTAACTGTAGCTCACAGAAGCTGTGGCCAGTGGCCAGGCCGGGGGCTGAAACAAACACACCCGAGTCATTCTCTGGCCCTCTGCCCGACCCCATTCATTGAACCCACCAGAATCCAGAGCGCAAGGGAGTCCTTTGCTACAGATCTTTAAAAGTGAGCCCCGCATAGCAAGCACAAAGAAAGGCGAATGGAGGTCCCCAGCAGGGGAATTGTTTAAAACGCCAGGGAATGCTCTGCTTGGGTGAGAAAGGTCCAAAGGTCATGCATGCAGTTCAGACCTTTATGCTGTAACGCAACATCAGCCTCGAGTTGCTCGTGCAAACGTGTCCGGGTATCCCACTAGCTATGGACATTGTCACTCTGAGACACAAACAGACCGGCTGCATTTCAGATCGTGGCGATTCAGACTGATTCTTGCACCCGGATGGATATATCCCACACCTTGTTTTATGCCAGGAAAAACAGCGTGCAAACCAGCCGGTGTTTGTGATGACACCACATCCATGAGCCTCACATAGTTACCCCCATTCGAGTAAAAGTGGAACTTTCCCCCCAATTGTGTGGTGAACTTCACTAAGGCATGCTCCTTGTTTTTTTTTTATGTGTGTGGTGTTTTTTTCTCACTGTGTAACTAATTATCACCTATCATAATACCTCAGACACAGGAAGTCATCAAAATCTGTTAAATGGATGGATGCCTGGATTTATTAAAAGACTTTCATCTGTTGCTTTCCCCATTCATTTGTCGAGGAAACGAGAAATATCCCAAGAAATGCCAGGGACTTTGAGTAACTTGCTGCAGATCAGAGAACTAATAAGTGAAAGAACTGGAATTCACACCCAGGTTTTTTCAGTTGCAACCCCCAGAGGAAACCAAGCTGGTAGTTCAGTTATATTTCTCAACATCTGTCCTGAAACACAACCATGGGCTCACAATGCAAACATGAGAAAACTTCACCTTCTCTTCAATGTCTCTGGAAATAAATGCAACGTTCTTCCAAATGAGAATGTTTTGTTATTCCGTTTGATGTACATGTACTCTTTTTTTCTACATAAGTGAACGAAAATAATCCTACATCCCACTGTGTAAGATGGAGGCTTCTGTGCCACTCCTTAGTCTAACAGTGGGTGTCTGGAACGTGGTGGTGCTTCTAATCATATGGATTCTGAACCCTCCACCATTCTATTGAGTGTTGGCAAAACAAAAACTCCTGTTTTCTCATAGTCCAGATGTCAAGGTTAGCGCTACTCTCGCCAGCCCCCGTTTCTCACAGCACACTCAGTATCAGAGACCGGAATATGAGCAAGTGGAGAAAGGTGTTATCGAGCAGCAGCAGCAAATCAAAAAGAGACTCGCAATCTGGAGTGTGCACGTACCACTTGAAAACGAGGATAGACCTGGACTCTGAGGAATAAGATGTAATTTACACTGGACTCCTTCTAGCTGTTGGGAGAACTCCTGACGACCAAAATGTTTTCTCCTGCAAATCTGAAGCCAGCATGCCTTTCTTGTTAAATGCCAGCATTAAATATTTATTTTTCATCTCGCCTGCTCTTCTTAAAGACCTGGGAAAACCCTGGGTAGGCCTTTTCCCGTTTATGATCTAAACTGAAATGCGACCTTGAGCTTTAAGTTACATTTGAAGTCTCTGACAACACCTGGAAATACTTATCAATATTAAGCATTAAGTGTGTGTGTGTGTGTGTTTTCCTCCCCTAGAAGAGTATGTTCTGAACCAGAGCCAATGTGGATTGTATAGAGACCACTGGGGAGGACATATTAATTCCACTCCCCCCAACACACACACACACACACACACACACACACACGTGATACAGAAAATCCTGCATGACCAGTCTAGCCTGCAGCTTGAGAGAGGCAGAGCTGGATATAACCAATTATGTTTTGGGTGCCCCAGTGATTATCTGATCAAACAACAGAAGAAGAAGGGGTCTTGTGGCCACTGGATGAAGGCAGACAATTCCGTGTTTCAAGGCTGGAGTTTTCCAGGAACAAGGCTATACCTTCAAGTACTGTTGGCTGGATAGCCAAATCTAAGAGCTGGCTTTATGTATAGAAATTTGGATACAGTAGGCGCTAAGTTTATCCCTGCATATGCTTTGAAATTAAACATTTGTACACAAACCTCAGGCTGAAGAATCTGTAATGTCACCTCTTATCCCTCCATTTTCACCAGCGGGCTC
Organism: Murina feae; assembly: GCA_004026665.1. Lineage (NCBI taxonomy): Eukaryota > Metazoa > Chordata > Mammalia > Chiroptera > Vespertilionidae > Murina > Murina feae. The sequence continues at coordinate 19,877 of PVJC01016480.1, read as the reverse complement.
CTCCCTCTTTAGACTCCTGTCTTCAAAGGAAGAGAACTCCAAACATTGTAAATCCAAAGGTATCTTCAACACCCTAGTACCTCTCACTTTTTGTCTCTGCAAAACAGTAGACGTATAATTACAGAGGGGACTTCTTTTGTTTCTGCCATTTGTAAATATAAAGCCTGCTCAGAATGTTCAGACAAGATAAAATGTCCAGCCAGTTCCATCCCGTAGAACGTCCTGTGATGACGGAAATGTTTTAGATCTTCACTGTCCGACACGGTTGTCTCTAGCCACACATAGCTGTGAGCACTTGAAATGTGGCTACTGCGATTAAGGAAGTTCAATTTTTTATTTTATATCCTTTTCATTCATTTTAATTAGATGTGGATAGCCTCCTGTTGGCTAGCAGCTACTCATTGCATAGCGCAGGTCTAGACAGCATGTCTCCTCTGTCGCCAGTTCCCGCATCCTGTTTCTCCTCCCAGGGCCTGGTTCCAGGAGCTGACACTGATTCTTTAAAAAATGGGATGCAGCCCAGCTGGTGTGGCTCAGTGATTGAGCATCAACCCGTGAACCAAGAGGTCCCTGGTTTCATTCCCGGCCAGGGCACATGCTCAGGTGATGGGCTCCATCCTCAGTAGGAGGCATGCAGGAGGCAGCCAATCGATGTCTCACTCTCTCATCAATGTTTCTGTCTGTCTATTCCTCTCCCTCCTCCTCTCTCTGAAAATCAATAAAAACATATTGTTTTTAAAAAACGGGGTACAGAGTGAAATTAAAGCTATGTTCCAGTCCATGTGCTTGGCTGCGAACAGAACCAATCTAGCTGACTGACACAACCAGACAACGTTTTTCCAGGTATACAAACCCCCTAAATTCAATAGGGAGTCTGGAGAGTCACGCCTGGGCTGACAGGGATAAATCGGATGCACGGCCAAGACCTTGCCTCAAGAACAGTCTGCCTCGGACGCCAAAGCTGGCCTTGACAACACTGGACACTCACCACCACCCTGCAGGATTCCACTGCCCTTGGCCACTCTCCGATGGCCACGACCTCTCAGTGCCACAACGGCCACCTCCAATAACCTGACCGGACTCATGCCATTGTGTCACCCCTTAAGGACCCTGCCAGTGACGGGAAGAAAATATCTGCCCCCGTTTTGGGTTCCATAGACACTGCCTTCTCCCCGTTTGAACACAGAGGAAGGACTCGATGTAGCATTCATTTAAGTGAAAAATTCCATTTTTATTTCCAAAGAGATTCATTTAAGTGAAAAATTCCATTTTTATTTCCAAAGAGATTTATTTCAAAAGAGATTAACTTCCTCAGTGCAAACTGTAAAGAAGTGGAAGCAGAGTCAGAGTGATTTTCCATGCAGAAAAAAAAAATGTTCTCTTAATTCTTTTCAATTTTCTGAATATGGTTTTTAGTCATTAATCATTAGCTCCTGAATTATAACATAGAATTGTACAATTATGATGTAATTATAATTAGGCATAATTACATATCATTTGTCATGTAGTTATAATCCATAATTTATAATTGGCTCGGTTAAGCTAATGGTTGACCCTGTTGAAGTCTCTGAAAACACCGCAGGAGAGGCTGGGCTGCTTGGTGTGCGCCTGCCATCTAGTGGCGACAAGCGTTAATACTATCAGAGAATCCAGAGTGCTTGAAAAAGCAAGGTTTGTCAGAGCTAGTTTTTCCCATTTTAGCAATTTTTCCAATGTTTTGAGCCAGTTAACCATACACTCCTTAGAGCTTTGAAATTATCTTGCATTGTATTCCATTCCGTCCTCGGTTAATTTCAAACTACAAACCTCTGAGAGGCACAACGTATGGTAGCCCTGCGCCATCCCCCATCTCCTAACCCAGATCCCTTTCTAAGACTGCTTTTATTTCACATGTGTCCGAAATCATGTGGTCTGGGCATATTATTATTCTCCCACAGAGACTATGTTGGCTAGAATTATAAAAGTGCAATCATCTCTGGCATCACTGATGCTGACTGCTGACTTCCAACGGGATTTCCACCCCCCTTCCCCCAAAATAAGAGTGGCAGGTTTCGTTTAAGAAAACAGCAAAAGGGGATCTATCCATATTCTCACCGACTCTCCAGTACGAATGGGAGAGCTATAAGCAAAAGAGCAGGTCCAGACCTCAGCTTCATTGCTTCCAGGCCTGTGAAATTCAGAAGGCAGCATTTGCCACACACCATACCCTGAGAGTAAAATCAAAACAATTTATCAGGTATCTGAGAGAAATAAAAGTGACCTGATTCTTCAAAGATGCAATGTCCCTCTATGAACAAACACTTTTGAAAGGAAGTGTAATTATCAAACAAGGCACCTAATACCATTTCTGTAGGCAGCATGAATGGACATCCATACTCCCTAAAGAGGGTGGATTCGTGGGTCTGGCTGACGTGCTATTCTTGATTTAGACCATGAAAGGGAGAAAGTGGAAAATTTAACCTGGATCTGGGAGCAGGAGGGAGATTTGGAGTATTAACCATGACAGCAAGACAGGTTTGAGGTTTGAGGACTAAGTGTGTGTGTGTGTGTGGCGG
>PVJC01016480.1:0-17222 GCA_004026665.1 Murina feae | reverse complement strand
TTTCCTTCTTGGAAGCGGGGTCCGATAGTCAGGGTCTTTTCATTTTCAGAGGTTAATGACTTTTACCGGTTCCTGAGTGGGTGGAGCATTCAGGCAGAGGCCTAAAGGATGGAATTTCGGTCCTTAGGGGCTGGGTGGGCCAGCTGAGGGGGTCCTTCTCCTCTTCTCTGATACTCCCCTCCCCCTGCCTGTCCATCCCCTTCCTCTTCTTAGTGTTGCCCTCAATCTCCTTTGTGTTAGCTGACTCTCCTTTTCAAAAATGGCTGTAGCAGTTTTATCAAAATGATGACATGAAAGTCACAATTTGTTGTAACTATTGAATATCTAAAATCAGTGAGTTAACCTTCTGTACTTCTCTCTAAAGAATAAGTCTCTAGTGACATTTCTTCTCAATTGGACATGACCCCCAATTCCTAAAAACTAAAGTCATTGTTCCACTCCCACCGAAGCCCGCAATTTAGAGAGATGACATGTGCATGCATGCTCATGCCTATGCAGAGATGCATCCTGTCCTCAGGTGGCTTCTGAGACAATTCTGTCTGAGCTCAACCTTGGAGAACTCAGAAGTGGTAGTACTCTTGAAATGGTTAAGGATAGGTTGCAATTATTCCACAAATATTTAGAATTAGAGGCCCGGTGCATGAGATTCACGCCCTGGGGGTGGGGGTTGGGGCTCCCTTCAGCCTGGCCTGAGCCCTGGGGGGAGGGGGAGAGGGGGGCTATCCCACTGCAGGTATAGACATCCTTAGGGATACTGTGGAGGTGGGAGAGGCTCCCAGCACCACGGCTGTGCTCACCAACCAGCCATGAGCCAGGCTTCCCGCTGAGTGGGCTCCCCCTGTGGGAGCGCACTGACCACCAGGGGGCAGCTCCTGCGTTGAGCATCTGCTCACCCCCCCCCCCAGTGTGAGTCATAGGGACTGGTCCTCTGCTGTTTGGTCAATTTGCATATTAGCCATTTATTATATAGGATATGTATGAACAATGAAGTCACATTTTAGGTAATGAATAAAAATGTAGCCTCCTCTGAAGATGTTACATTGGCATATTCTTCCAAAAAAAATTAAAAAATGTGAAAACTGTGTAGAATGTTACTGCATTTCTGACCTCAAGACCCTGGCAGCACAGGGAACTGTAGCCTCCGCCATAGAAAGAGGCACAGTTTGCCCTGCCTCCCCCTCTGGGAATTGGATTCCTTCCTTTTCATTCCTTACTAGTCTGGAGTGACCTTCAATCGCGGATTTGCTCATCTCTCTGAGGGCGTTGCAGGCCTGGAAGGGACTTTTATGTCTTGTTTGCAGTATTTCCAGATTAGGAACATAAGATGAACATCCATGGGAGAAGTTAAGATTTTGGGGGACGTTGTGTGTCTGTACTCATCTACCCTGCAGGGTATAACCAGTAGAGGGGAAACGGTGCTACAATAAAATAGATTCCCTGGGACAGACATTCTTTTCATTTCAATTATTTCAAGTCCCACAGAAACGTGACTGACATTTTCTATGCATTTGTGAATAGACGTGCACAGCGACTTGGGATTTGAGTCTCATAGAGTAGCCTTTTGAGGCTAACATAGGAGAGAAGATTAGCTTGTTGTTTAATCCAGTCACAGAAAGAAAATCACAAACTCCTAAGAGCTTAGATTTGACTAAATTTATGCAAATCGGTGCTTTTAATCACTCCTACTTCATCTTCTCATCCTGCAGATGAAGTTCCTTCGCTGTGCGGCTCTGTGGTGTCCGTATGCATACACGCACCGGTGTTCGTTAGAATGGTGTATGCAGAGCAGCTATGTACCTAAGTCAATCCGCTACATGCACTGAGCCTTTCGCAGCCAGATGAATGGGGAAAACAAACTCTCAGAAGCATTTGCACTTTTCCGTTCCACCGTCACAAGCTTTGGTCTGACTGCCCTGGGGTCCTTCCCAGGGTTTTCAACCAGCCGTGCAGGCAGCGGTGCAGGCAGCTGGGCACCGAAACCGCACGGGCACGAGCTGGGGGAGAGGGCGCGGGACCGGCTCCCCGCAGGGGCGCGGGGCGTGGTCGCTCTCCCCGTCGCCCTTCCGTTCGGTAGGAGTTCAGATCCTCAGGGCGAGTCACGGGTCCCAACTCGGCGGATTCTCAGCCAGAAGTGCTGCTTCCTCAGCCTCAGCCCCTGGACGAGCCGGGGCTCGGGGGTGCGCCCGCCCACAGCCCGCGGTCTCGCCGCGGGGAGCCACAAGCGGGGGACAGTTTTCCCCGCCGGGGGGCCCTGGCCTCGGCGCCCACAGACTCTCCTGGGGCGCACGGACCAGGGCGGGCCACTCGCGCCCCACCGGCCCCGGGTCTGCGCGGCCGCCTCCCCTCCCCTGCCCTCCCCTCCCCCGCGGGGCTCCGGGCTGCCCGAGCTGCGGACGCTGCGCCGGGCCCCCCGCCTCCAAGCCGCCCCCGAGCGGCGCCTCCACTGCCCCGCGGGGTCCACCTCCAGGTTCACGGATCCAGAGCCCACGAGGCGCAGGGCCCCCGGGGCGGGGGGCGGGGAACTGGGGGGCGGGGCAGGCGGTGGGCGGGGCGTCGGGGCGGGGGGCGGGGTGAGGGGCGGGGCTCGGGTTCCACCGCCTCCTCCGCGCCGCCCCCCGCGCGCGCTCGCCCTCCTCTTGCAGCCGCCGCTCGGCCGGGCTGAGCAGCCGGGAGTGCGCGGCGCGGGCGCCGGGCTGCGGGATGGGGAGCTAGCGTCACGGCGGCGGCAGTGGCCGCAGCGCAGCCTCCCGCCGGCCCCGGGCCCGCTGCGCCGGGGAGCCAGGCCCGCGGGCGGCAGCGCGGGGCAGGTGGATGCGGCTGGAAGATGGCGCCCTCGGGCCCGGGCCGCGCCAGGCGGCGGTGCCGGCGGGTGCTGTACTGGATCCCCGTGGTGTTCATCAGCCTCCTGCTCGGCTGGTCCTACTACGCCTACGCCGTCCAGCTGTGCATCGGTGAGTGCGCCCCCCACCCCGGTCCCGGGGCGCCCGCAGCCTCGCCCCCCGGAACCCGGCCGCTGGCCCCGCGGCCAAAGCCCGCCCGGGGTCGCCTCCCGCCCCTCGCAACTCCCGGGGGGCGGTGGCACCTGCACCCCCACGCACTCGCCGCCCGGAAACCCCTTTGCCTTCCGCTCCCCACTGCGGCCGCGGCCGCACCTACCCCCCGGCTGGGCGGGACGGCAGCGGGGGACCCCTCCCGCCCCCCGGGCCCCGCCGCCCGCAGCCTCCGCCCGGGCGAGGCCGGGAGGCAGCGCTGGCGGCTGCGGGCTCCGCGCGGGGCAGCGTCAGAGCCGCCCCGGCCTGAGCGGGGATGGGGGCTCGGCCTCGGCCTCCCCGCGGTCCCTTGCTGGCTGCCCTGAACCCACTTTTTTAAATGTTGAAACAGCCCTCCGGGGCGGTTTTGCTGCCTTTGTAGTTTGAGGATTAGCAGTTGGACACTCTGGTTGCAAGGCGGGTGGGCGGGGGTGGGGGGAGCTGCTAGGAAGTATTTTCTGAGCCAGATGCACAATTGGGATGTTCCAGAAACAGGAGGAGCGAGGTGGACATCCGAGCGTTGTCATCCGGAAAGCCGAGGGGCTCCAGTGCGAGTGTCAGGCTCCCGAGTGGCTGGGTAGGGCACTTGCAGGGCTGAAGATGGCAACAGAAATGAGTTGATTGTGCACAGGGAACAGTCCCGTCCCTTGATGTGGCCGGCAGCGTCTGCCCTCAGGGGCTTTGTGAAGGCCGGTTTGGGTTGTGAATGCTGCTTGTGTTTGGTGTCGCGCCTAAGGAAAAGTGGGCGTTTTTGCCCTGGGGAGCGCCGACTGGCCCTAGGAGGGGCAGGGGGGAAGGTTAAATAGTGGCCCGTGTTAGCTGAACCTTCTCAACATAAGCATTTTCAAAGTGTCAAGATTCCAACTTGCCTAAAGAAGCCATTTCATCTCAAAATGTTGGAGAAATTGGAGATGTCAGAGTAATACACACACATACACACACACACACAATTACCCACGTAATGTTTAAGAGAACTGGGACCGACTTCCTGTTCCACCCAGCTTTAAAAGGTGACATTGTCCCTCCGTGTGCTGACTAGAAATGCCGCTTCTGTATCGGAAAGTGAGTCTGTTCTGTACAAAGGGTCGGGTTGGGCGGAAGTCAGGGAGGCCGTGTAACTGCATCACCATCATCTGAAATGTGTGGGAAGAAAGTTTTCAGAAACATGTCTGAGTTCTGTGTGAACTGTTAATAGTCAGACAGCTTGCCTTATTGGGACATACTGTATATGTTACATAACAGTTGGACACCCTTGTGGTATTTCATTTCTTCACCCTCTTAAGAGCAGCTGGTTCAGTTGATGTAACTGCAAAAGAGGGAAGTACCAGGAGGCGTTGATTATCGAAACAGGCAAATTTACACACCTGTGTTAGCCTATGGCGCTCAGAGGCTTCGCCTGAGGCCTGGCCCCTGTCCTCAGGAGGACGGTGTGGATGGGCTTTCCTTCCCACCTGCAGCTGGCCCTGCCCTTGCCTGAGGTGCCACATGGAGATCTTACTGCAATGAGGAGGCGGGTGGTGGGGTGGAATTAAGTGGAAAATTGCTATTATATCTGGATGATATTTAAAAATATATGTGTTGTTATTGATTTCAGAGAGGAAAGGAAAGGGAGACAGAAAGAAACATCAGTGATGAGAGAATCACTGAGCAGCTGCCTCCTGCACGCCCCCTACTGGGGATTGAGCCTGCAAGCCAGGCATGTGCCCTGACCAGGAATCATACCCCCATGGGCTGCGTGATATTTTTTATGTACAGGGTGGGCAAAAGTAGGTTTCAGTGGTGCATATGCGGGACAGTTTATTCTCGTGTTGCTGTTTTCATCACCTGCATGTCTTTTCATACAAACCATAGACCTTTTGCCCCACTCTGAACAACTTCTTTATGTGTAAGATAAACCTAAAGCACCCCTGACATCCACATCACTATTCTAGTAGGCGAACATTTGACCAAGAAGGAGCATGCGTCTTTTTTAAGCTGCCTAAGTGACGCGGCTGATTATGGACCACTTGGACCACTTCTCCTCTTCCTGCCTATCCTGGATCAGTGCCTGTCACGTTGAGAGCAATCAATAAATGGTTTTGCCTGAACCAATAAATGATTCAGAGGCAGAATCTCTGAGGTTGTCAGGAAGTAGTTTTTATATTTTCATCGCTATGGAAACAAATAGTAAGTAATCGCATGAGAGGTCTGGATCCCAGAGTCCGGAAGACAGAACAAGTGGAAAATGAATTTGATTCTAGGGGCGACGGCAGCTTGGGAGTGGTCTGTTCTAAAAGCTTGGGTAGGGATGGTTGAATGGGAAGTTGACTCTGGCTGTACTGTGCCTCTGTAAGCACAAGGAAGATGGTAGTCTGTGTGACAGAGACGCAAAACCAGCCTCCTCTCTTCTTCACAAACAAACCCAATGGGAATGCCTGCCTTCCCTGCCCACCCGCCCCCATCCAGCTTTAATCGCATCTCAATGTACCCGACCCTTGGTGGATTCTTTCTTTTTTTTTTTGGAAGTTGCTATTCATAATCAGATCTTCCCTGTTTCGCCTATTAAACACCAGCCAGCGTTGGGACCAGAGTGGGCGGGGCGTGTCAGGGGCTGGGAACTGGACTAGGCAACACACAGAAATAGAACAATCGGGGCAATTTGCCTGGTCCTCCCCCTACATCTGCTCTCAGCTGGGGATGACCCTGAATCTGAACGACTGTGTGCCCTTTGCAGAGGGAGTAGTGCTTATCCTGGTAGCCTTGGAAACGGGAGATAATGATGCTCATTACAGTTCGCTTCTATATTTAACGACGTGGATGTATGTGGCCCTCCGGGCACTTTTTCAGTTAGCATAATGTTCGCATGTTGTAAAAATAAGCTCACATCTCTTCTTGGAATGTGTGCGTATAAAAACATATACTGCATGAGGATCCAGTGTTTCGGGTAAGTTTCCTTCCTGTTCTCCCAGAGAAATGCTAAAACAGGACGGTTAACGCTGGTGGTCGCTCTGAACACGTTTGTCTGGTTTGTTGATTAACTAGGCTCCTTTATTCCTATTATTTCTTCCCCTCCTTCCTTTCCTCTCCCTCCTCCTACTCTCTCAACCCCAGCTTCTTTTGTCTTAAAGTCCTTTGATCCCTTTAATTATGACTTAGCTCGGTTTCCATAAAGTAAGATAAATTGAAAGGATGAATTCTGTAAGCTGGTACTTTAGGCTACAGAATTAGAGGGAGTCAAGGTAGCCTGCGGCCTCAGGCAGGCGTGGGTCAGTGGACATCTTGGACAGGGTTTCAAGGTTTGACACATCCATTAAGGGAGACGCTGCATTGACTTTGCTTGTTGAAGAAGGCCCTGAAGTTTTCCCTTTTAAAGGCTAACTAACATTGAAACTTGTTTAAACTCTATTTTTAATCTTTTTATTTTCTTGTACTTTTAAATGTATAGAAAAGTTTAAAGCATAGTACCAGAAGCCCCCCCCCACACACACACACCCTTGTTTAAAACCATGTGTCATTTTCTCTCGTGCTTGATTTACTCTCGTGTTGTTTTGTTCAGTAACACGCTGTACAGGCTTGTAGGCGAGGAGCAGTAGGCTAGACCATTTACTGCTGGTAGGTTCCGGTGGGTATGCTTTCTGATGTTCGCACGATGACGGAATGGCCTAACGTTGCTTTCTCAGGAGGTATCTCAGCTCTGCTGTTGTAGCAGAAAAGCAGCCTTCGACAACACTTGAGATAATAGGTGTGGGTGTGTTCCAGTAAAGTTTTAATTACAAATATACTTGGCAGGCCAGACGTGGCCCTGGGGCGGCAGATTGCTGGCCCTGGAGTAGGTTAGAAGTTAGCTCGTTAGAATATTGGGCTTTTACTCACAGTTTGCAGTCTTATTAATAAACATCTCTCCGATGATTGCAGCATCCTGTATTCCGCAGTGATTGTGGAAGATGTTTAAGAACCAGTCTACATACTCGGGGATCAGTTTAGGAAATATACAGTCATGTTTTCCTTCTTTTAAACAAACAAATATCCTTAAGGATAAAATATATAAAACCTCATTCTTGGATACTATTAAGTTATGATCTACAAGGTCGTGGCACGCTCAAGGATGGAGACTGAAGGGGGCTCTAAGTTGCCTTTTATCATTAAACTAGAGGCCCGATGCATGAAATTCATGCAAGAGTAGGCCTTCCTTCTCCCCCCGCCCCCCTTGTCCCTGCTACTGGTACCAGATTCCCTCTGGCACCAGAGACCTGGCTTCCCTCTGGCCACTGGCTTGTTCCTGAAAGACATCCAGTCTAATTAGCATATTATGCTTTCATTGTTATAGTTGAACTAAGGGCCTGGTACACAAAGATTTGTGCACTCAGCCGGCCTGGGACCCCTTGGGGGATGTCCACCTGCTGGCGTACCTGGCCAGCCTGGGTGAGGGGCTGATGGCTGTTTGCAGGCTTGCCAAGCCCCTCAGTGGGGACCCTTACCCCATGGGGGTGTGGCCAGCCTAGGTGAGGGGCTGAGGGCCGTTTTCAGGCTGCCCACAGCTCCCATTGACCCAACATCCCAGTGAGGCTGGCTGGAATCAGGTTTCTGCAGTTTATTTGTCTTCTATAATTGAAACTTTGTTGCCTTGAGTGGAGGCCTAGTCAGGCAAGGAAGGCTCCTGTTTGCTTCAGCTCCGTGGCTTCTATAATTGAAACATTGTTGCCTTGAGCAGAGGCCCAGCCAGCCTAGGCAGGCAGTTTCAACTCCATCACTGGTGCAACGGAAGCCTCCTGTTTGCTCTAACTCTGTGGCTGCCGGCTGCCGGCTGCCATCTTGGCTGGGTTAATTTGCATACAGCCGCTCTGATTGGCTGGTAGGCGTAGCATGGGTGTAAAGGAGTGAGAGTTGATTTGCATATTACTCTTTTATTAGATTAGACTAGAGCCACACAGAGAAAGCTGTGTGTTCTTGGTATTGGTAAACTATTCTTTACAAAATTATGCAGAATATTAAACGTTTTTAAAGAAAAAACAGACAGGTAATTGTGGGAACACAAATTACCATCTATAATTATTAAAATAGTCTTAAATTAGGTGGATGGAGGGCACATCATAGGAAATGATGCATGTAAAACACTAAGACATTCTTTCTTACTGACTATAATGGTGCAAAGAATATTCTGTAACTTTTCTGGATATCAAATATTTTGAAGATTTTAAGTTCTGTGAGTATATCTTGAAGTCTCTAAAGTTCAAATGTATGAAATATATGCTTCATATTCTTTTTTAAATTTTATGTTTTTATTTTACGGGGGTGACATTGGTTAATATCATATAGGTGCTGCCATTGACTTTAATATAACTGGTCCCTGGAAAGGAAGAGAAGACTGGTTAATACTATCTCGGTTCCATTTAGTGTCAGAAAAATTTTGTCTTTTGATATATTGGATACTACAGCATTATTATTTGGTATTAAATCCTATTAGAGATAACATAGGTTAAACAATTATCATGCTCAGCATTTAGAGATGCTTAATAAATGTTAGATGAATTAATCTCTTTGATTTTTTTTCTGTCATTTGATTTTAAATGATTATTCAATCCATTTTCATATGAAAGCAAGCAATTGTATAAGGTTAATAGGTGAGTGAATAGGATCTAGCAGTCAAAGCTCAATTTAAACTCAGGTAAGAGATATATGTACTAATATTTGTCAAACTATATGTAATAAAAAAAAATTTTTAAAAAAAAGTCAAAAAAAATGTTTGCTTTGCATTGCTTGCTAAGATTGGCATCCGTGCCACAGAGTGGAATACTTGCATGGGTGTTTCAGGTCATTAAACAGAAGCTGAAGGGGTGTTTTCTTAAATGAAGGTAATCAAGGGTATCCAGGGAAGGTGTGTTTCCACAGGGTTAGAGACAGGTTGGCTTCAAAGGGTTGTAGTAGAGTTGGTTCAGAAGCTTTTACTAAACCCTTGTGTCATGCACTTGCACCCACAGAGGTGTTTAGAGGGAACTGAATTGAGAACTTTTCCTAATAGCTAAGAAAACAAATTGCCTCTGGGGAGAGAAAACACACACACACACATACACACACACACACAACCCCACAACAAATCAAAAACAAAAGCCCTGAAACCTTCTGTCTGGCTTGGGCACGTGGAGAGAGGTGGTACCTTTCTGGGTGCCACTCCCCTAGTGGAGCAGCAGGAAAGCAGGGGAAAACAAAACGCGCCCCTCCAGTCGGCTGCTGGACCAGCGTAAACAAGCAGAAATCAATGAAGCAGGTCGAAGGAGCTGATGGCGAGCCTCCCGTGGTCATGATTTTCTAATTGTATTCTTAATCTTCCTGTGGATAAATCAGAGTAAGGTTGTGACCCGCAGTTTTTGCCCCTGCTGTCAACGAGGTGGCTGTTTTGGCTCCTCATTTCTTACCTGGTGCTCGGGCAACTGGTACTCTGCTCCCTGCTCAGGGCCCCGGACTTGGGGGGTGAAACTAGCTGGCGAACTAGCTTAGGAAATAGCCCGGCCAGCGCGGCTCAGTGGGTTAGTGTGGGCCTACGAACCAAGAGGTCACGGTTTGATACCCATCCAGGGCACATGCCCAGATCGGGCTCCATCCCCAGTGTGGGGTGTGCAGGCAGCAGCCAATCAATGGTTCTCTCTCCTCATTGATGTTTCTATGTCTCTCTTCCTTCCTCTCGGAAATCAATAAAAATATATTTTTAAAAAAGAAAAATGGGCAGACGCCGAGAGAAGGTGGGTGTAGTGGAGCTGACATTACTCCCGAGGAGCGGCCATCGGACGGGCTGAGGCCTTGATGACCTGCCGTCAGGGAGCCCGAGGCCACCCCTGGTCCCTGCGGCTGGGAGAGACGGGTCCAGTGGCCCCTGGCCGACTAAGCCAGGCTGTGCCCACGGCCCAGGCCACAGGGTTCCGCAAGAGCAGGTGTTGGATCTCTTTGGCTTCCGCGGTAGAAAAAAGTGCCAAGCAAGGGGGGGGGAAAAATAAAAAAAAGACCAATATGTTCCAGAGATTAGGATGGGTGAGTTCTCAATGAGAAGATCCTCACTGATATTTTCCTGCTTGTGTCATTTGTTTTTCTTTTTCATCTTGTTAGAAAACTTGTGGTTTTTCTTCTCAGAAAAATGAAACCAGGACTTAATATTTCATAATTTATGCCGATGATTTCCTGGACTTTGGGGTTACGTCACACCTCTTAGCCTCTTTTCTCCAGGAAATGGTGAGTCCACGGGGCTCCTGGGATCCGGCTGTGTTTGATGGCGGCTGTACAAAAACTGTCTTTACTGGAGTGCGAAGTGAGAGATTAGCACACAATGCAGAGCCTTGATGCTCACTGTTGGGAAACCAGTTTTCCAAAGATGGTTTGGAAAGACCGTTGTTTTGTTTTTTGTTAAATGCTCACCCAAGGATATTTTTCCATTGATTTTTAGGGAGAGTGGAGGAGAGAGGGAAAGACAGAGAGAAACATTGATGTGAGAGAGACACATCGATGGGTTGCCTCTTTCATGCGCCCCGATTCAGGGCCGGGCCAGGGAGGAGCCTGCAACCGAGGTACATGCCCTTGAGAGGAATCGAACCCAGGACCCTTCGGTCCGCAGTCTGAAGGTCTATCCGCTGAGCCAAACCGGCGAGAGCTGGAAAGACAGTTCTAATATCGTGTGGAATCCTGTGGCTTTAGGGAAGCATTTAGATATGTCACAGAGAATGGACACCACAAGTGTAACATAGTTGAATTAATTTTCTTAATAGTCCATCAGAGAATTTTTGGAATCTTTTTGCTAATTCCTTAAAGGGTGATTTTATTGTAACATCTTAGTTGTCAGCTCAGTCACATGCTCAGAGCGGAAGGGGATGGCATCGGCAGGCAGGGGACAGAGGGAGGGCAGCAGGGAGGAGGCGGATGACCTGGTTTCTTAAGAAGCATATGGCAGCAGTAAAGTAACGAGCTAGGACTGCCTGCAATGTTTCCTTTAAAGATGATGTCTCATTGTGAAATATTTGTGAAGCAGTTTTCCCAGCTTGACTTTTCACCTGATTATGCCTTTTAAACTCAATCATAAATATTAGTTCCTGAAATGTTTCTAAATCCATTTTGCACTTGATCTCAGCCAAAAGGCCGAGAAGTGATGAAAATTCGCTTTTATATGAGAAGCACTCTTGAGCAAAAAGTATGCTGCATTTCTCACCACTCTCAAATGCATACTTGTTGGTAGATCATTTTAGATATGTTGCTGATTACACTGTGCAAACGCACATGAGGGACAAGTGCTTTTATAAATGCGGCTGGGTTTCATTTCTTTGCCAGTGTTTCTCCATGGTCTCCTGAAATTTATCTCATGTGGAGTGTAAATTTAAGCATTCCTGCTTTATTTAAATTAACGTGACCTTGTTGTGTTATTTCACTAGCATTGCAGAAGTCCAGGGAAGTGCATCACAAAACAAATATCAAGCGATAATAAAACACCTTTTTCTTTAAATCCTTTAAAAGCAAATATCCAAAGAGTATAGTAGCATGGCTGGTGTGGCTCAGTGGTGGAGCACCAACCTATGAACCAAGAGGTCATGGTTCAATTCCCAGTCAGGGCACATGCCGGGGTTGCAGGCTCCATGCCGTCCCCCCCCCCCCAGTAGTGCAGGAAGCCACTGATCAAAGATTCTCATCATTGATGTTTCCAGCTCTCTTCCTCTTCCTTCCTCTCCAAAATCAGTAAATATATTTTAAAAACAAGAACAAAGAGTACAATAGTTGCGGTGTAGTTTATCTTCGTGGTCATCTAATAATACAACTGGAGGCCTGGTGCACAAATTACTGCCGTGACGCTTGCCAGACTCGAGCCCTGTGTCTGGCACCCACCAGTCAGCTGAGCGGTGCTCCTGCTGTGGGAGTGCACTGACCACCAGGGGGCAGCTCCTGTGTTCAATGCTTGCCCCCTCCCTGGTGGTCAGTGCACATCATGGCAACTGGTTGACCGGTCGACCGGTCGCTTAGGCTTTTATATATAAACATAAATTCTTATAAAAAGCAGTTCAGTAATTTCCAAGGACTTCATAGATTTTATTTGATTATAATTCAGTGAAATTTAGCAAGTTGGAGTGCTTTGTCATGCTAATCTATTTTCTTATATAGATAAAATTAAATCTCTGTTTTTGGTTTCTGTGTTGATTGCATAATGTTTTAAAAAAAAGGTTCTTCACCATCTTTGAAGGATATGTTTAGAATGAGGTGATTTAAAACAGACTGGATTGTGTCCCTAATCCTTTTGGCGGCCAAGAGTCAACTTAAAGAGGTCGGTGAATCCGAAGCATGACGGTTCAGCAGATCTGTAGGGATGTGAGAGAGTGTTACTTGAAATGCAGGCTCTGTAACGTGTGTGTAATTCACAGTGGGACCGCCCCCCCCCCCTCCAAATAGCTGAGGTTGAGCCTTCCCAGAGGCACCTGATGCCATTTATGAGCAAGTAAAGGATTTCGATTAGGAGCCTTAAACTGAAAGTCTGACAGAAACTGCAGGAGCTGACTCGTCACCAAGCTTATTACTAGGAGGGAAGGAACTACATGAGCTGCGTTTTAGGAAGGGCGGCCGGAAGGGGTTTATCTGCTTAAATGTGACTAGTGATTATCCCGGCATGTCCGGGAGGCCCATCAATGGGGAAGGATGGAGACCAGACATCAGTGTGACTTAATTGAGGGTTTATTTATAGAACATTTTACATGAAACGCGGCTGGTTCCAGGACTAGGCTACACTGAAAATTAAAATACATAGAACTGAGCACGGTGTGTCCTTTTGAGGCGGGTAGAGAGTAATGATTCATGATCAGCCCCCCCAAACTTTCATTTTATAAGTTATTACAAAATCCAAGCATTGAATGCATTTTGACCACCTGTAATATATTGAATACTCTTTTCGCTTATTCATTGAGAAATATTTATTAACTGCTCTGGGAGTTTACATTCTCATTGGGGCTAGAGAACAAATAAGAAACATAAGTAGACACTTCAGTCATCAAAGCACACGAATCTTTGGAGAGAATTATCTATTTTAGCTTTATATTTATTTGATCACTCAGATGTGATTAGCAAGTTTGCAATACTTGTACAGTTTCAAATTATTGCAGGCTGAATTGTGTGGCCCCACACCGCACCCCACTGGTAGGTTGAGGCCCTAATCCTCAGCATCTCACAATGTGGCTGTATTGGGGACGGTGCCTTTAATAAGGGTGATTACTTTACAATCAGGTCATTAGGATGAACCCTAATCTCGTTCAATTTGATACAGACACATAGAGATTGAGGACAAAGTGAAGACAAGGGGGAAGCTAGTCGGTCACCTACCAGCCAGGAAGAGAGGTCTTAAAAGAAAGCAACCCCGCTAACATCCTGATGTAGGTTTCTGACCTCCAGAACTGCAAGCAAATCCACTTGTGTTGTGTAAGCCACCCACTGAGGGTGCATTGTTAGGGCAGCCCTACCCATGTGTAATACACAAAACAATCAAGGGCCCTTTTTTCTTTCTGGACATTGAAATGCAAGGATCTGAAGTAAGGATTTAGGTGACAAAATTAATTAGAGAGGCCGTTTGAATGTTTAAAATAATAATTTAGAATATGTAAACATTTTGCCCTAATATACTTGTAAAATAACCAATCAAAGCCCTAGCCGGTTTGGCTCAGCCGATCGAGTGCTGGCCCACAGACTGAAGGGTCCCAGGTTCGATTCCGGTCAAGGGCATGTACCTGGTTGCAGGTTCCCTGGCCCTGGTTGGGGTCCATGCAGGATGGACCGATGGATGTGTCTTTCTCACATCACTGTTTTTCTCTGTCTCTCCCTCTCCCTTCCACTCTCTCTAAAAATTAATGGAAAAGTATCCTTGGGTGAAAATTAACAACAACAATAAAAAGTAACCAGTTTTTTGTTTTTTTTTGTTTTTTTTTAAAGAGCTGCTAGCCTACTGTACGTAGTCTAAGCTCAACAACAGCTTTTGAGTCACCAGAGCACTAACGCTGACGGGTGGAAACCTCGTCCTTTTAAAGAGCAGCATGTCGGCAGGGGTGCCTGCCGCACACACTCAGGAGAGCAAGCGGGTGCAGCACAAGGGGAGGCATTCTGGTCTGTGGCATTAACCCTGAGCCAGGTCCCTATCCACAGCACAGGGACCGGACACAGTTCCGGAATGAATCACAAGGTATTTGCATCGCTGGCACACCTAGGGTAAGTGAAAGGGTTTTCGGAAACGAAAGCAAACATCATTTAACCCATTTTTTTGCGGGAGAGGAGTAAACTCGTCACACTGCTTTTTATACCAAAGCGCGGGAGACGAGTTAACTCGTTTTGTTCCGCTAAGCGGTGGGGCGCGGGAAACTTGTAAATAAGGGCGCCAACACATATTTTGCAAAGCAAATAAATAGAGATCTCTTTTGAAACTAAAACGCTGAAAGTTTCATAGAAAAATGTCAAATAGATCGAAAGATATGAACATTTTATGGAAAGTCTAATTTTGGCGAGAAAATGTCAAAGCCCCGCGTTAGACGCGATTTGGCGGGAAAATGCCCAATTACAAAGTTAATTGGGGGAGAGACCCAGACAGGAAACATGCGATGTGGCCCACACAGAGAGCGGGGGAGACAGCCCCAACACTTCTGATGACTGTCTTGTTCCGTTCCGCACACAGTGTCTTAACCCTTCCCGCGGACATGAACAGATGCGGACAGCGTGGAATTAAATTAGGTGATGTGTGCATAGTGTTGCACTCTTACAACAGACTGAGTCTTACGGCACGGGTGGTGCAAATCCTTCATCAGCCGGCCACCAGTTTATGATGTTACCAGATTTGCTTTAGCTGCCACTGAATATACATACAATTAGTGTCAGCTGATCTGCTAGCCGCTGAAGGTCAGTGTGTAAGGTCTGGGGGCTGGGCAGACAAGGGACCTTCAAGATTCCACCTGCTGAGCCGAAAAAAAACAGCCCAAGGCCAAACTGCAGCCCTGATAAAACTGGCGCCAAAAAAACATCCTCCTTAAGGGCTATCTGGAATTTCTCAGGATGGCCAAGATGCAGTTGTACAAACCGCCCCCCCTTAAACATAAATCATCCCCCACAATCTGCCGTGGACAAACCTGATTGGTCCAACAGCAGCAGAAAGAAGTTTCACCTGGCATGTGTGTCTGTGACTTCCCCGGCCGGGCCCCCCCCCCCCCTCCCCGCCCGAGGAACCTCACCTGAGAGCAATCAATAAACGTGATCTTTTGCTTTTATCCTGCTTGTCTTGGTCCACTTACTGGTTTTGGGTCGAATTAAATCTTTCACAGTGCAGCACAGGGCAAGGGAAGGATTTGGCTGCAAGTTAGAAGGAAAAGGCATACTGTCATTCTGGCTGAGATCAAAGAAAGATTGTGTGCCTGAGAAGTTTACCCCGAGAATATCCAACAGTGAGGTTATAAAAGGAAGTAGTGCTTCCTAGTGACCCAGTGCCGGAAGGGTGAGCCAGGAATAGCTCGAGCATTTCCTTGCGTGTGTTAATTGACGTGGCGACCCAATGCTATTACTGCAGGAACCATCGCTGGTGCCGATGTTGTTTTAAATCATCTTTTCGTTCACGCCTTCAAGAATGCCACAGTAACACTTGTTCTGATGAGCATCATAAACACCGAGGTTGGAATTACAACTTTACACAGTTCCTGGAGTACGATGTAATTGTCTAGTAATTTACACGGACCTAGAAATACTGGCTTAATTTTTTTTTTATGTGTTATCTGCACTCTGTTATATCACCCTGGCCATAGAGTACTCAGCACGTAGCTGCTAACCCTGGGAGGTGGTGTTAGAAGGAAGTCTGTTTGCTTGGAGAAGTAAATGAGAAGCTTTCAGTTTTTTGTGTTTTTTTTTTCAGTAATAAATCAGACAGCTAATGTTCAGTAGTGAACAGCAAGTACTGCGGGTGTTGCCCTCTGTGATAATTCTGAGTATACCAGACAATAAGAGACTGATCTAAGGCCGAGTAAAAAATACACAACGAAAATTGTCTCCGTCTGGTCTGATCTATTTTTAAATGCTGAAATAACCAAGATACAGTGGGATTTTGCTTGCTAGCAATCCGTAAATATGGACTTACACATATAAGAAAGATGGGGAGTTACACTGGGCAAGGTCATCATGAAGACCCCTGCAGTTCTAACAATTTGGTTCTGATAAATGAGGGAAATGTGTTCAGGATCGGAAGTCCCCATTTGCCCCTTTCCGATGGTAGACAGGCGCTCAGCGGGAGCCAGGTGGAGAGCTTTGCTGAGGGAGTGGTGTCCACCGCGACTTGCAAAGTCTTTCTTTGCCTCTCAGGCCCAAGGGCATGTGGAATTGGGGATGAAGGGGCTTGGAGTTGAAAAGATCCCGGCCCTCCCTGTGGGGAAGAGGGAGGCTCACACAACCCTGCCTCGCAGGGCAGGTGAGCACACCTGCGCTGACCTGGGCACGCCCTGCTGGCACCAGGAGTCGCTGCTGTTTTAACTGGGGACAGAGGGCTCATGGGATCCCGCGGAGTGAGCTCTGAAATGAGGACACTAAGAGCAAGGGACCAGCCCCGAGGCCAGATTGCCTTATTCAGCTGCACTGCTCAGCACAGCCAGCGGCTCCGGGAGGCCCTTTCTCTCTGCCGCGGGGAAGCAGCAGGAGAGTTTCAGAGCAGCATGGAGAGACAGAGTCTTCCTTCCCTTCTGAAGCTGATGGATGGGAAGACCTACACGTCCCCATTGATTAAGTACAGACACTCAGTAGGCGTGTTGTCAGTCTTCAGCTGGATAAGTTCGATTTGAAACTGTCTGATTCTTTAGAGAAGAGCTTCCTAGATATTTAGGACAGTGATTTGGCCGACCTGCTAAAGAAATGTTGAGAGAGAGAAAATGCTTCTGACTTGGAAGACTCTGGTAATGGTAAGAATTAAAAGGACCATTCCAGGACAGGTGTATGTCCCAGCTCTCTATTGCCATTTAGGCAAGCGGGGCATATACCCGTAAGAGTGTGTCTGGGCAGGACCAACCTCAAGAATGTTCCTTCTTGCCCTAGCTGATGTGGCTCAGTGGACCGAAGGGTCCCGGATTCAATTCCTGTCAAGGGCTTATGTCTGGGTTTCAGGCTCAAGCCCCAGTAGGGGGTGTGCAGGAGGCAGCCGATCCATGATTCCCTGTCATCATGGATGTTTCTGTCTCTCTCTCCCTGTCA
>PVJC01016479.1:0-33594 GCA_004026665.1 Murina feae | reverse complement strand
AAAAAATAGCAGGACTCACACATCAAACCCATGATTTCACAAGTATTGCAGCTTAAGATTAAGCAAAAGTGGGTGGCAAAGTTAATGAACTATAGTTGACTCTGAACATCACAAGAGTTAGGGGTTCAGACATCCCCTTACAAGTGGATCTGAGCAGTCCAACCCCATGCTGTTCAGGGGTCCACTGTATTTTGAATGGGTGGTTGGAAATTGTATGCCAAGGGCCAATTTAATTTATAGATGAATTTTCCATTGCCTGAAGGTCAGAACCCCTAACCCACTGCCTTGTTCAAGGGTCAACTGGGATTGTAGAGGCTGCAGGGGGATGTAGCCGACAATTTAAAGGAAAGATGCTAACACCTGAGGTTTGAGGAAATCTCACTTAATCCCTACAACAACCCTGTGAAATAGGTGTCTTTACATTTCTGAGATTGGAAGCCTGCAGGACACAGAGGTTAAAAACTTGCCTCAGATCACAGATTCTTTTTTTTTCTTTTTTAATATATTTTTATTGATTTCAGAGAGGAAGAGAGAGGGAGAACTGGAAACATCAATGATGAGAGCGAGTCCTTGATTGGCTGCCTCCTGTCCGCCCCACAACTGGGGATCGAGCTCACAATCCAAGAATCGCAACCATGACCTCCTGGTTCGCAGGTTGATTCTCAACCACTGAGTCAGGCGGCTGGGCAGGTCACAGACTCTTCAGGAGGGGACAGGATCTCTCTCAGTTGGGTTGTCTACTCCTCCCCTATAAAACTCACACTGGCTTTGTGTCTTTGCATCTCTCTGTCTCTGCGCAGTGGGACATCCTTGAAAATAGGACCAGGCCTTCATTGTCTACATGCCCCAGGCCCAGTGCCCTTCCCAGTGCTCAGTAGGGTTTACTGAGGTTCAGTGGAAAGAATGAAGGCCTGGAGTGATTCCCAGGGCGAAGCACCTTCACCAGCATTTGCATCGAATTCTCCCAATACTCCTCGGGAGAAAGGATTATCACTACCATTCCTGCCTCCCTAGTGCAAGCACTGAGGGTCAGTCTTGCTTTTGAGGAGGGGTAGAAGCTAGGAACATTCCTTGGAAATGGAATGGGAGAGCTGAGACAGATTTCTGAACACCCTGGCTGAACAATTTACAGGCAGGTACAGAAGACCAGAGGGTGGAAAGCCCCCAGGGCCTAGCAAAGGACAGTCAATTGTAAGGTGGGACCTCCTGGTTATGTGTATATAGATAAGACAGGAGATGGAGCCTCCTCGTTGAGCAAGGGAAGACTCAGGGCAAATCCAGTCCCCCAACTGACATACTTCCTGGGGAAAGGGGTCATTCCGGTTTTTTAGTGTTTTCTTTCATTACATTTTTTTACTAGTGACAAAATAATGTAAGTCATGGTCAAAATATTGGAAGGAGAGCAGATTCATATACATATAAAACATAATATAAATGGAGACACTTCAAAATGGAGTCAGAGCTACCATCCCAGAGGCATAGCTTTGCACAGCTAACTCCTCAAACCCTTGGCCGAAAGGACCTTTGGACTGGACTAAGACAGCACTGTGTTCCGAACAATTGCTGTTATAAATACAGGCCGACTGAGATGTCCTTGAGAATGCGCAGCACTATGTTATCTTATCTGTCCCTATAGAAACCCTTCCCTAGCTTCTTAGCCATGGAAATTCCTTTCTTCTGTTCCTATAATTGTCCCCCTCCCCTTTCTCATAAACACTGCATCAGAACACTATTTGGGTTTCTGCCTGGATCACAGCTTCCCCAACAGCTCCTGCTCATCTCAATAAATGCTTGCTGCCTCTCACTTTGCCATTTTATTTTTAGGTTTATATATATATATATATATTATATATATATATATATATATATATATATGAATGATACATACATATAAAATTTCTATAAATATTTCTTACCACTCAGAAATGTTAACATTTTTGTGTGTGTGTAGAAAATGGAAGATAAGTAGGGTGGGGGGCTAGGGAGGAGGAGGAAGAAGAGGAAGAGAGGCTTAATTTTTGCTCTTTTCTAGAACAGAGTTCTTATAAACATGATTTAGTGATCACCTGCATCAGAATCACAGTTTCTATGCATTTTTTTAAAAATGCAGATTCCTGGTATTGCTGTGGTTGCACATCGATCCATGAACCAGGAGGTCACCATTGGATTCCCCTCAGGACACATGACCAGGTTGTGCTCTTAATCCCCAGTGCGGGGCATGGAGGCAACCGATTAATGATTCTCTCTCATCATTGATGTTTCTATCCCTCTCTCCCTCTTCCCCTGTCTCTCTGAAAGCAATAAAAACATTTTTAAAATGCAGACTCCTGGCCCTCAAACTACTGAAATATAGTCTCTGCGAAGAGGCCTGAGGTTCCACAGTTGAGAATATTCTGGAACAAGTGCCTCACAGAAGTCATCCTGGGACGACGGGGTGGAGGGGACTTTTTGTGGTGAAAACCCTCCTCAATGCTTATTCCCAGGCCTGCCTGGACATCTGCATTTTTGAAGAACGCATTCCGTTATTCTTCGAAGGAAAGGGTAAGTGTGCTGCCTTGGCCAGCTAGGATGTTTGCAGATTTGGGGCTTCCACCCTGGACATCAAGGATAGTGTTGGAAGATACCTAGGGCTGAGGGGAGGGGAAATTGAAAGGAGGCTGAGATCTGGGAGGGGGCTGGCTGAGCACCAGGGAGGTGAGCCGAGGAGAAAGCCGGACATTTGCAATGAAGTATATACAGAATTCCTGGAGACTCACATTAGTGGGAGCACAGCAGGACTCAAGTACAAGGTGAGCATGTCATGTCTGCAACAGAGTAAGCTGACAGCCCTGAGGCCATGCTTTCCATTGAAACCAGAACTTTCTTTGCAGGAAACAAAAGAACTTGAGAAGCCTTACCACATCCTTTCTCACTCTCACTTCCTTACTTCTGTGCACTAGTCACCTGCCTAGTCTGAAAATGAGGGTGTTGAAGCAAGGGCAGGCGTAGTTCCTTCTCCTCTTCCTTCTTCTCAGTGAGGTCGGGTCGGTACAATGTATACACACCAGGGAATGAAATCAAATAACTAAGTGAGTTCTGTGCAATGTCCCTGCTGTTCTGGTAGGAATGAAATACATGTATGAGCCATAAAATATGAGCAATGCAATTTCAGCAATTCTGCATTTAAAACTGGCATCACACACTGCAAACAGAAAAATCCATGCTAATATTTAAATATTAGAACTAGAGGCTTGGTGCATGAAATTTGTGCACGGGTAGGGTCCCTAGGCCTGGCTGGTAATCAGGGTCAATCAGGTTCCCTGCCTTCTCACTTCCCTGCCTCCTCTTTCCCTCGCTCCCTCAGTGCGGTTGAGCTCCCGAGAGGACGTTTTTGCATATTAACCTTTTATATAGAGAGATAGTCTTACAGATATTCATGGAGTTACAATGGTTTGGCTTATGATTTTCTGACTTGTGGTTGTGCGGAAGCAGTATGCCTTCAGTGGAAACCAGACGTGGAACTCTGAGTTTGGATCTTATGTAGGAGCTAGCAAGATGCAGGTCCCCAAACAGCTGTGTCAGCCACACGACCATGAGGGTGCGTAACCAACTGTCTTCAATCTACTTACTGTGTTGCCAGTGTTTTGTGGAAATTGTATTGAGCATGGTTAAGGTAGGTGAGGCTAAGCTAGGCTGTTCAGTAGGTTAGGTGCATTAAATGCATTTTCAACTCATTAACAAACTTTTAAAAAGTCAAAAATCTAGAAAAAGAGGAGGGGAAAAAAAAAGGACAAGGCCAGGGAGACCATAGAGGAACCTGTAGAGCATTATGATAAGTGAAATAAGCCTGTCAGAGAAAGACAAGTACCACATGATTTCACACATATGTGGAATTTAATGAGCAGACTAAACAGAATAGAGAGAGCAGGCAGTCAGCTCTGGTGATGGAGCTGCTGGAGGGACTGAGGAAAAAAGAAAGAAAAAGCCCATGGAGAGGCTGGAGAGCTTTCTACCTGCCATGCCTATAATGGCACTTTACTCCTGCCTTTTGACCAAGGGCACCAACAAATTATGTATCTGGCCCTGGTGGCGAGTAGTAACATTGAGGGGGAAATGGCCCCAAATTTTTAGTAAACAGGTCCAGGAGGCCCTTATTTCCCTGTAATTGAAAGCAACACACCTTTTGGGTTTGATCATCTTTATTTTTTCCTTCCCACAACCAGTTAAAAAAATACAATCAATACAGGTACAAGGATCCAATTCGTAGAGTGCAAAGAGGGCCACAGCTTCGCCCAGGCTCAGCTTTTGTATTTACAGTGAGGCACAGGCAGGGCTCACAGAGGCGTGTTGAAAAGCCAGCATCACAAATTACAGACAGTCTTGTTTCTCTTGACATTTCCAAATGAGAGCCCCAAATAAGTCACACTACTTACTATAGAACTTATAAAAACGCTGTACAGGTGCACGGCTATAAATATGGCATATATATGGCTGTTAGGGAATTGGTATCTACACGGGGGAAGGCCAGGGGAGGGCTTGGTTTAGTGTCCCGGCCTGTCAGGACAGATGCGCTGTGGCATAGTCCCCCCTCCCCAGACCTGGTTGAAGTTTCCTCTCCAGGAAGAACTAGAGGTGAGGAGTGTGGAGGGCAAAGGGTTAAATACAGCTGGGGCTCTACAAGGCACAGAGGGCATATGGAGCAAGAAGGAGCACATCCCTTGGACCCACAGACACACACGGACTCTGCTGCCACCTGATCTCCCCTCAGGAAGATGAGGCAACAGGTGGGTCAAAGTGCATCCTGGCTCCCATCCTGGAAACTCAAAGACTCAGCAGGTAAAATGCTTGGACTAGCCATACCTGCCCAGATGGAGCCTTGGGGAGCACTGGGAAGAGAGCAAGGCCCATGCCTGTGTTCTCCAAGGCCTCTTTTGCCCTGAAACTGTCCTGCTCTGAGGAGAGGACACCTGGGAGGCAGCTGCTCTGGGTTGAAGCCAGGCTATGGTAAAGGAGAATTTTATCGCAATAAGAAAAGCATGCGTGTGTGTGCATCTCTGAGAACCTTCCATAAACTCCTCCCTTGGGACTTCAGAAGGTGGCTACGTCTGAGAATAAGTCCCAATGGGCAACCCATCTGTGTGGGTTGGAGGGGATCCGTTATGGAGTCAGGCTTCACTGTCTAATTCTCTTTCTGCACCTCCCTGGGAGTGGGAGACCAGGAAGCAGGGGCGGAGACCGAGCGACCATGCAGGCTGACACATGCGCAAAGGGGAATGAGAGTCAGAGCTGATGTTGATGCCACTCCTCAGCAAAGTGGAGAACGGCGTTGCAGAACCAGGAGGGAGCAAGGGAGACTTGGGGCCCCTCCTCCCACCTCGGGGGCAGCCCCTACAAGGCTGTGAGGTTGGAGGTGGTGTTTGTGTTCAGGGCGTCCACTTTGGACTTGAGGACCCCTTCCGGGGCCTCCATGACCACAGAGATGCTGCGAAAGGACTCGGGGACCTTGATTTGGATGTCCTCCTCCTCCGCGGGGTCCTGGCAGCACTTGCTGCAGCGGCAGCACGTGGGGCAGCAGAGCCTGCAGCAGAAGCGGCAGCAGAGGCGGCAGCAGCAGCAGCAGTTCCTCATGCAGCAGCCGGTGGCCAGGGAGACCGCGATGTCCCAGGGCTTCAGCGAGCGCAAGCACAGGGGCAAGAAGTTCCAGGTCTGGAACACCTTGGGCAGGATGCCGCGGCAGTGAGCCTGCAGGAGCTTGAGCACCACCACCAGAAGGATCACGAGGATGATGGGCACCCCCACGCCCACCAGCACTGGCCACCCGGCCAGCGAGAGGCCAAACACGGACAGTGGGACCAGGAAGAATAAGATGAACAGGTAGAAGACGGCAAACCAGCGGTACTTAGCTGAGATGTTGCCCAGCCCCTTGGCCAGGCGGATGGGCAGGCGGGTGAACGGGATTGGGTACCACAGAAGGATACCCGTGATGTTGAAGAAAAAGTGGCACAGGGCGATCTGAAACACAAGAGGTTGAACAGGTGAATGGTCTGCCGTGTGGTAGTGGTAGTGTGTGTGTGTGTGTGTGTGTGTGTGTGTGTGTGTGTGTGTGTGTGTGTGAGAGACTGGGAGAGAGTTGACCAGTTGAATTATAGCAGTTTTCAGAGCCTGAAGTTCTTTAGGCAAACTAACAATGAACTTCATACATGGGCCCACTGCGAGCCTGTGTGTTGGCCCTGCGGTTTCCAGCTGAGCAGTTAAGAGCTGGAGGGGCAGAGGGGAAGGCTCACAGAATAGCTGGGTCCCTTGGCTCAATGCCCCATTCTAGGGAGGGGAGAGAAGAAGGAATGGGGATAGTTAACAGCATCAGCAGCTGACGTTTATAATGTTTACTATGAGTGAAACAACCGTTCTAAGCACATTATGTGGATTCCTTCAATCCTCAAACAATATCCTATGAGGTGGCTATCAATATTGTCCCCATGTGATATTAGAGATAACTGAGGCACCATGGGGTTAAGCTATTTCCCCAAAGTCAAACAGATCAGAGAAGGTAGAGTTGGGTTTCAAACCCAGGACAAACTGACTTCAGGGGCCACTCACTGTCCTTTGTCCTCCCACAGGTACCAGGCATCAGGGACTTGAACCAGCCCTGGCTAATACAGTAGACACGTGCGGCGACTGAACATTTGAAATGTGGCTACTTCAAAGATTTAAGTCCAAAAGAGAATGTAAAATATCACATTTTTAAAATATTGATTACATGTTGAAATGGTAACGGGTTAAATAAATACATCATTAAAATTGATCTTCCTGTTTCTTTTCACTCTTTAAATGTAGCTGCTAAAATTTCAAAGCACATGGGTGACTCAAATTTGTATTCTGCACCCACAGTATGTTTCTATTGGACATCATAGTTTTAGCCAGAACCTCAGATCTTCATAATGTCTGTGAATCCAAAATACTCTTTCTACCTCTGTCAAGTGGCCATTCTACTTTGGTTTAATCAGCTGCCAGTGATGGGAGTCTCACTGCTTCTCTAAGGAGTAGATGGCTTCTCCTCCACATTACCATTTTAGACTTAACAAGAGAAGCAGTTATTGTTAGAAACCATCTGCTTGCAAGACCACAGATATTGTCGCATCCCACCCCCAGAACCCTTGCCCCACACAGCATTTCCTGACCTGGAGTGAACTCCTCAAGGTATTGCCTGGACTGGCCAAGGCAGCCATGATGGCGGTGGTGGTGGTGCCGATGTTGGCACCCAGCGTGAGTGGATACGCCCGCTCAATGCTTATCACACCGACACCTGGGGGAAAATACAAAGTCCATAACGTCAGTCCCAGAGGATGACAGGAGACGGTAACAGTGCCAGAGGCAGAAGCCAGGGAGAAACTCACCGATCAGTGGGGTCAAAGTAGACGTGAACACCGAGCTACTCTGCACGATGAAGGTCATGCCTGCCCCCACTAAGATAGCCAGGTAGCCAGTCAGCCAGGCAAAGGGGAAAGGGAAATCTGGAAGACAGAAGGAAAAAGTGATGTCGCAAGCCTTCTAGGAAGGCATGGGATGGTAGGCCTGGGAAGCACCCCTACAGGACCAGAGTGGGTACATATGCTAGGGTAGGAAACCTGTGGGCAGGATGGTTCCACAGTTCTGGATTTGAGCTGGCTCTTTCTCGGGACCTTGCAAACATGCAATCCAAGTTTGTTCTTGTCCCACCCAAGACACCAAGAAAGCCAAGAGTGTCTTAGCTTCTGCAGCTTCTCAAATCCAAAGATAAAATCCATGCAGAGGCCACTGCTAGATTAGAATTTAAAGGAGATTCCCTGAGGTGGCAACAGTGATGCCAACCCTAGAAATCCCTGAATTGGGGGGGGGGGGCAGTTCACCTACCAGTGTTGATGGTCTTCTTGATGACAACAGCTACTCGCCCCTCGAGCACAGAGCCCAGGAGCTTGACAATCATGATCAGACAGCCACAGAGCACCAGCAGGGAGGTGACCAGCAGGATGATGCCAACAACAAGATCCAGGAGGTTGGCATTCACAAAGATGTGCTGGCCTGAAGAAACCACAGTGAGTCCTTATCAGAAGGGCATGGAGTCCCCCAAGCCACAGATGGTTATTTAGGCCCCAGCTTATTCCTTCTGTCTCATAGTGACAGAATCTTGGTAGTTCACCACCAGCACCCCAGACAGCCCACCCCAGTGGCTGATGTTCTGAGTTCTACTCACACTTGGCAATATTCTCCCGGTGGGTCACGTTCTTGATGGTCCAGGTGTGGAAACCATTTGTCCAACAGAGGTCGGGGGAGGTGCAGTTCTGAATCGAGGGGACGGTAACGTTCTTCTGAGTCTAGATGGCAAACATAACACTCCATTTTAGTGGGGAGAAGGGGGAGACCATGGTCTCTCCATAAATGGGAACAGAAGCAGCCAGAAAGTCGAGGGACATGAAAATAATGCCAAGTGAGAATAATGTATCTTGGTGTGGGATGGGGAGAAAGGTTCTCTCCATTCTACTGCATTCTGTCTGTCCATCCAGCATTTCAAGGACCTATGTCCTTATGGACTCTCACAGACCAGTTTTGATTTTTTAGGAGTCCCCAGTTTTCTTTTGCCTGACCTTTTATTGCCCACTTCGAATGAAAGAATTTGCTTCAAGTACAGATGAAAGAGTCCACCCACCCACCAATATTCTTAGAAACTTACCACGTTGGTCAAAGTTTTGCACCAAATCTTGATCAAACTCTTGTTCTGAGCTGCTGGGTCATTCATTGCAATCTGGTTGATAACCTTTTTATCCAGCTGAGGAAGACAATAGACAGAAGACAGTCAGCACATGCTCAGAACGAACTTGGTAGGGATTTGCAGGGGCTGCTGCAAACAGGGCCTTAGAGGAGGAGAACTGATGGTGAGGCCCTGCAAAGGTGAACTGAGACTCACCCTAGACATCAGCAAGTGAAGATAAATAAACAGTGAATATGTGAATAGTGAACTGGTGCCTAGAAAGCGTATGGGAATTCACTGGGTGACCGAATGGCAGAGAAAACCAGAAACGAGAGTGAGAGGGCAAGGTCTAAGCTGACCCCTTCTCCTAAGGCAACATTCACAAAGCCTTCTTTCATTTTAATAATATGGATAGACTCTGGTGACCAGAGAAGATGGATGGGAAGGACAGTAGCCTTTCTTTTTGGCTAGAAGTAGGATAATACTTTGCCAGTGACCCCACTGGTGCTGAGGTCAGTAGTGAGACCAAAGTGGCCCCAGGTGTCCAGCAGGCAGTGCTTGAGCCTTGAGAAGCATTCACCATCTCCCTTCACCATTCAACACGACACACATGTTGAGGTCAAGGAAACAAGAAAGGTCCGTTACTCGACCTAGTGTTTCCCCAGTTTCATTTTCTCTGGCTTTTTTCAGAGGCAGCCAAATAACGGTGCTCAGAGATTCCTTCCTGGCTATCCCTGGCTGACTGGGGTGAAGGGCAAGGGGGAGGGAGTTAGCACTTGACCCTTACCTGGATAATTTGCTTTGTAAGGGGATTCGTGATAACTTTCAGAAGTTCCGGGGCATCTTCTCCGCTTTTGAAATGGAAGGACTCCACTACCAGGTTGGTCAGGACCTCCAGGTAGTGGGTGGAGGCCTCCAAGGGCAGAAGTACCAGCACAGAGAGCCAGTTGAAGAAGTCATGGACGGTGGCCCCGGCAAAAGCCCTGTGGAAGGGAACCCAGAGCCAGCAGCCAGGTTAGTTAATGAGCAAGTGGGCACCAATAGCTACAACATGGGTGATCAAGGTCAACCACATTCCTATGAGCAGGCACTGCCATAGATCTCATGTTCATGTTTATGTCATGGGTTATCCAGAGGCAAAAATTCATCTAACAGTGAAAAGAGTCCAAAATCTAGATAAAACCTTGAATCCCAGCCATGCCCCTCGGCAAAGTTACTCAGCCTCTCTGCATCTCTACATTAATAAAATGGGGTGTAGGAAAGCCCACTTGGCTTCTCGAGAAGATCAGATGAGCAAACACCCTGGATAATGTGCAGCAGTGTTTCATCTCCTTCTACTGCCCCCCATCCAGCCCGTCCAAGGCCATCTGCCTGACCCACTGCACGAGCGTCACACAGACAATCTGACAACTGCCTCTCCATCTTAGTAAAAAAAGAAAGAAAGCTGCCACCTGTTAGAGAGAGGCCAGGAAATGTGCTTACTTTCCACATTAACCTTTTGGAAGAAAAGGGTTCCCTTTGCCTGGTTCCAGCCCCACCCCCCCATTTCATATCTCACACATCCCCATCCACAAAAGCTACATCTTGCCTTTCAGTCGCAGTTAAGTGAAGAACAAAGAAAAAGTGGCATGGGTTGAGCTGGCCAAGAATGAAAGCTTCAGGTTATAATTATTTCTGACTAAGCAGAACAGGAAACCACAACCTAGCTGGCCTTGTCTTAACTGCACCACATTACAAGTGGGATGAGCTTCTAGCTAGGACTTGCATTTAAGGAACCCTGACTCTGTGCCAGGCACCTTGCTAAGTGTTTATCTGTGCGATTGTTTACTCTTTTAGAGAACACAGTGATGGTGCCATTTCTATGCCCGTTGTGCAGATCAGGGGGCTGTTCCCATTCATGACCCCTACCCTCAGCTGCTCTCCGCTACAGCCAGGAATAAGGGGTACAGGACTGACAAGCACATTTCCAACGTAATTCTAAAGGTAGTTATGACAAGGTAGCCAACACCGTCGTTGGGCCTGTTGGTGGCAAGGGCTGGTTCTGAGCCTCCTACCTTCTGAACACATTCCGGTCTCCTGCTTGCATGAGCGCCACAAGGGTGTTGGTGATCGAGGTCCCAATGTTGGCTCCCATGACAAAGGGGATGGCAGTCCGCACCGTCAGCACTGGGTAGAAAACAGGAAGTCAGCAAGCCCACAAGCGTGGGTAGGCAGCCTGGCCAGGTTCCTGATGCGCCCCGGGCAGGCTGAACCCATCAGGCTAGTCACTGCCTAGAGTAGCAGCTCTTCACCTGTATGCACCTTGCAATGAACCTGATGAAAGCTAGGGGGACTCGTATAGAAATATAAACAGGGACCAAAAAGACGTTTCGGCACATAATTCCAGGGAATCCACAGATCCCAAGAAACTCTACTTTAAAGTGTCTGTCTCAATTCCTCAGATGCAAGGCCACCTTGAAGGAGACCAGAAAACAAATAACAAACATGGCAAATTCCTGGCCGTATAATTTCTTTTTCTAAACAAGATTAATATAGCGCCACAATGTTCTGGTACACAAGTTATTTTAAAGAAGTAATATCCTTTTTTAATTGGCCCCAGAAAAGGCTCTAGTTAATTTTGGCTAAAATGATGGTTTGGGTTGAAAATTCATGTATTCACACTTGTCCCACTCAGGGAAGCTGTCTCTGCTCTCAGTCAGGTTCAAGTTTGGAATGGCAGCTGCTCGCCACGTAGGACTATTGACCCCTTAAAATACAGCTAGTGCCACTGAGCAGCCGGGCTAGATATTTTCAATTAAAATCAATTAAGGTTAAATAAAATTAAATAGCCACATATGGAGAGTGTCTGCTGGACTGGACAGCACAGCTCCAGATAATTCAGGGTCTATTCTCAGACTGGGCTATGGAGATAGAAAAAGGAAGCTGCCTGAGGTTCAGAGTGGAACACATCATAGTAGGACAAGATGGGGAGATCATGGTGACAAGCCTGGACACATGCAGAGTAAATCGCGGGCTCCTAGCTGCAAGGGAAATACCTAGAATACGTCTGGGCTCATGGGTGCCTGGACTCACGTGAGGAGGCCACCATGCTGACGATGATGGATGTGGAGGTGCTCGAGCTCTGCACCATGGCCGTCACCAGCACTCCGATCATCAGTCCCGCCAGGGGGTTGGACATGATAGAGTTGTCACTGAAGAACTTCCCGGCTATTTTTCCTGGAAACACAAAACCATGGCCACATGATAGGGGGTTAGGTGGGCACCACGTGGCCAACATTGGGTTGTGGATCTCAGCCTCCAGCCCTGCTGGCACCTGTGGCAGCTTGCTCCCTCGTGCATTTCCCCTGCACTGCCTTGATGCCAGAAGACATGCCCCACCCACCCCTAGATCCTGTTCCTCCTGCACCCTCCCTTTCTTCAACCACTAGCCTTCTGATCATGAACCTGGCCATAACTCTGTACTTGGCCCTATGGGTGCCAGTGAATTTCCTGTCTCAATTCCTATCTCTGGGATGTATTCCCAATTCATAAGATTTGTCCTCCAGGAGGGGATCTTCTCATCTATTCACTCTCCCTCCCCCTAGCCCTAGCTCTAGCCCTAGCCCTAGCCTGTAATTGAATGTAGAGGTGTCATTTCTGTGTGTGCCTCTGAGACCCTCGCTGCTATTGCTTCGGACCAGGGGGACCAGAAGTGGCATCCAGAAAGTTAGTAAGCCCCTTATCCCAGTTCTTCCAGGTCACAAAGATGAGCTCTCAAGAGAGGCACCAAAGGTGCGAAAAGCCACGGGCCAGGTGTCAGGTGTCACCCAGACCTGAATATGAATGTCATTATGCCGATTACAGGCTGTGAGCCTTAGGACCGCTTTGAGCCTTGGCCCTCACCTCTACAAATGGAAAGGGCGTTGAGAAGGAATGTTGAAGACAGTGCCCCTGAAAATGCCCAGATCCCGGAGGCATTCAAAGTGCTAGCTGTCAGTGTCATTGCCCATTTTGGGTACAAAAGGGACCAAGCCCATGGTGATTTCACACTCCATGGCCACACTGGGCCATGCTCAGCGCTGGATGAAGGTTCTCCCAGTCTGGGGATCCCTATCCTTCTACGGGAAAGGTCCAGCTTTGATTCTCTTAGTAACTTTGGCCTAAGATTATTCTTATCCAATACTGCCCTCACATGGGGGGGGGGGGGCACAAGAAGGAAGGGATCCTTTAGATAAATCTATGTCAAACAGCTTCCTGTCTAAGGTTTTTGGACAAACACAAGGCGCTGGATGCCTGGACCTGGCTCCAGCCCTGGCTCCTGGCCTAAGTCTCCTACGCCAATCAGACTTCTGTAGGCCTTGATTTTCTCCTCTGTAAAATGGGAGATGAGCCGAGGTGGCTTCCAGCCCTAAAATGCAGCTGGAGAGGGCTTGATACCTGGTGAGGATCTGAACCAAATGAGAATACCCCTACCCCAGCCCTTCAGCCTCCCATCCATACCTCCAACCAGCTGGAAGGCACTGCTGAGGACATCCAAGGAGCACACGAACAGGTAGAGGAACCCCAGGAGCAGAAGGAACTTCCCAATCCCTTGCAAGATACACAGAATCTTCCCTTTGGTGTCTCTCTCTGGGGGAGGGGGAAAAGCACAAAGACTTTTAGTGTCTGAAACCCTGAGGAGTTTGGCAATGAACTCTGAACTTCCCCCCTCCCCCACCCCCCGCCCAGCCAGGGGCCTGTGAGCACCTATGGACAAAAAAGGCCCAGAGATGGTGGGCAGCTGTGGCTGCAGTTTTAGAGAAATTACCACTATTGCCCACTTAGTTGAAAGCCCTGAAGTGTCTCCACAGGATGTGCACTGGGGAGGAGGGGTTTGGTATAGTCTGGGACAACAAAGCAGGCTCCACGCTCAGCTGAGCCCATGTCACTGAGCGAGGTGGAGAAGAGCACTTACCACCCGCTAAGTGTGGGGTCAGAGATAATGGCTTTCCTAAGCTCCTCTGAACAGCACAGACTATTTTCTAGGAGATGGCTGCAAGGTAGCAATCACAGCCTCCATTTGGGGAGGGCTTGGGCAATGCCTCGCCCTTGATGGCTATTTTCTCTGCTCTTAAAGTGGTTCTCACCCTTCCCACTCACCCCCCACGCCCCCACCCCAAAGCTCCCTTCCCTTCTCCTCCCTGACCTGAAAGCCACAGATCACCTTACACTCTGAACCAGGAAAAGAGTGCAGCATTGCTTGCCTGGGCTATTCTGGCTATACTCCCTCTGTCTTCCAGAAGACTTCTCTGATGCTTGCACTTAGGGAGGTGACCCCCTCCCACACACACACACACAATCCCAATCTAGCTTTCAGAGCAGGGAACCTAACTGCTCACCGCTGCAGCCACAGCACCTTGACAGTACCCAGGAGCTGGTCAGCACGCAATGGGTAACTAAGGAGCAGCACCGTGTCTGGCCTGGTTATAACCCCAGCAATGGCACATTTGCCGAATGAACGAAAGAAGGTACAAAGGATTCCCCAATCGTCACTCCGTGCTTTCACCCTAAGCCTCCTAGACTGTTGCGTGACAACCCAGGCCTGGCCCTTTGTTCCAAGGGCATCAGGACAGTGGAAAGGCAGGCGATACTATAATGGTGGTGAGCTCACTCCCTTGCCGATCTCACTTTACCTGTCCACTTGATCCCCTTGTGCTGCAGCTCGGGCAGGTCCCAGGGGTCTTCTACATCAGTTGGCTCCTCTATCAGGGTGGCGGTGGAGTGGGATGGCAGAAGTTCAATCTTGGTTTCAGAGGTCCCGGCGACATCTGGCCAAACAAATAACAAAGGCCAGGAGCAATGAGGAATCAGCCCGTGTCTCTTGGGGTCCCCACAGGAGGCTCCTTGGGGCTGGATGAGCGGCACTTACTTTTGTTGATCTCCTTCCCTTTCCCATCCATGGGGGGTTGTTGGCTCATGATGCCTTCGATGTATTTACCTGGGTTGGGCTGGGCATTTTCCACCTCAGGCCAAGGAGCCATGGTCTGTGGGTGAGAAAACAGAGCTTAAAGCAGCAGCCACTGACAGAAAGTGACTGTCATGTCATGGCAGGGAGAGCCAGCAGCTTGCAAGAGTTGAGGGAGCGGATGAGTGTTGTGCTTATACCTCCTAAGTGTGGGCTTTTCAGCGCTGTATTACCCTCCTCCGTAGGCCGCCTTCAACCACTTCTTAATGCGTGCTTCCATGCCAGCCTCAAACTTCTATTTCAGTCTAACCAGCTTTGATTTCCCTACTCCCTGCCTCGTTCTCTGTCTTGACTGTCCCCTTCAGTCAGAAAGAGGATGTAAACTCATCCACCTTCATTGATTCTCCGTCTGCCAAGTCCTCATGATCCTCCAAGGTGCCCCCGGTGGACTTAACCTATATGCTCATATACATTTCACTTGCTTTTACCAACCATCAGGTCTTCTGCGATTAGCAAGACACATTGGGCCTGGTTCAAATCCTAGAGGTGCTCCTTGTCGGGGGCCGTGTGCTTACTCAAGCCCCTTTATGCCTCTGAACATCAAGTGGTGGCTTTCCCATGTATAGAGTGGGGACAATTCTATTTTGCAGGGTTATGAGGTTTATGGTGATGCTCAGGAAAGTGCCTGGCACCAAGCAGGCATCCAATAAATAGTAGCGATTATTACTGTGCCATGCTACCTAGATTAATTTGTCAGACCCTGTTCTTTCCAAGCTTCCTTCCTCAGAACCCATTTCCCTGGCAAAGCCTTCCTCAGTGACATGGAGTGGAGGTATGGCTCCTGACACCCCTGGAAGTCCCCTCTGTGGTCCTTGTCCCGACACAATGCAACGGAAAGGACTGGAACAGACAAGTCAGAAGAGGAAGTACAAGTGGCTACAAATAAGAGTTCAGCCTTGCCATTAACCCAATACTATGTGCAAATTAAATAAAATTAGTTAAAAATTTTTTTTTTGGTATAATATATGTCATACAGGAGAGGATGCAGTAAGATGAGCACTACAGGCAATGCTGGAGAACATTTGGCAAAATAGGTGCAGAGTCACCCATTTTACGTAAATCTTGACCCAGTCATTTTACTACTAGGAATTAAGGATTGAGGATTTCCCCTAAGACAGTTTAAAAGACCTGCCTGGCACTGATTGCCTCTTTGGAGGGGGTTTTGTGTAGCTCACTGCATCCTCGGGGTCTGCAGCTCTGCCTGGCACACGGCAGTGCTCAGAAAATGTTTGCTGATGGAATGACTGTGATGTAGACCTGAGACCTTTGCTGCACTGTCAGAGAGTAGAATGTAAATAGGGAGTTTATGGTGCATCCATTCAGTACAGTAGCATGCCATTAAAGAGGTTGTAAAGAATCAGAACAACAACAACGAAACACATACAACAACAACAAAAATAAGCCAGGAAAATTGTGAATAAAGGGCAATTGTTGTCCCATTCACAGCACTTCAGCAAGGACCCAGAAATGTTCCATGGGGTTCAGAGTGGATGGTGGGATGGGGTGATTGTTATTTCCTTCCATCTGCAATTTCTAAATTTTAAGATACAGCCCAATCCCCAAATCCACAAAGGTAAGAAGGTTCAGGGAAACCCGTACTGTTACTCATATTGATAAAACTAGGAGTTAAAAGGCTCCGTTCTCCTAACACCACACTCCTGACCCAGCTGTTCCTCCCCCGGCCTCCTCGAGGCCACACTCCAACAAGCTCTCGATACCTGCCACAGGAGCCGAGAAGAGTAAAGGCGCCTATGTTGGCAGTTCTGATACCCAGAAAGGTGCTTTTGATGTCTGAGCATGAGGCTAGGGTTACGATCACACACCTACTCCTTCACTTGGCACCACTGGTCCCTACAGTCCATCTGGCTGTGTTGATGGTCCTTTTGGCTCAAATGCCTGCATCCACCTGTGCACCCCATGCCAAGAGGAAGTCTTGCAGGCTAAGGAGAGCGAATGTCTTGGCTCCTCTCAGCCCCGGGTAACGGAAATGTAGGGCACCTGGCAGCCACCCAGCCCCTATACTCTGCTTTGTTTGAGTCTTTCCAACCCAGACCTGTTCTGGGGCTGCCTGAGCTCAGCCCAAAGACATCTGAAAAAGTGGGGAGAGGTGGTATCAGGCAGCGTCCTGCAGACAGACCAAGGCACCCACACTTTCCCGCCCTGGGCAGCAGCCCCAAGCACAGGGAGGATACCTCTGCAGCTCAGCATGCAGGACACTTAGTAGCCAGACTGCTCGCTGAGTGCACTGTGTCAGGCACTGCTGCAAGCCTTGTACACAAGTTAACCCCATGCATCGCACCTGCACTTCAAGGGAATATTTTCTTACACTTGGAAAAAATGATCAAGACTTCAAAAATTCCCAAGAGGGTGGCGACTACTTTTCTTTAGCTTCCTTTAGGCAAAATAACCCCCAGGGACCTGGTAGTGGTGGGAGGGCGGGGTTTGGGACAGGTGACAGGGAAGCAGTTGGCCTGGTCTTATGTTGCTGCATGGCTTGAATTTAGACTTTTGATAAGCGCTAATCGGATTTTAAAAGACATCTGCCCTCTCTTTGAAGTAGGGCCCCATCACCATACCACCCTCCCAGTGTACCTTAAATTTGGATTTAGAACATTTTAAATAAATCCTGTAATTATAACTGTATCAATTATTTTGCATTGCATTGGGGGGTTAATGGGCTAATTTATAATATTAAAGATGTAAAATACATTTCAGACATTTTGCAGCCCCCATTTTGGACTCCTCTGTGTGTTTAAAATCCATTGGGATGACGACTCCCTGGGACATCCTCCTTACTCCCTGCTGATACAGCCATTCTGTCCCCAGGGTGAGGGGTGGGATCGGATGGGAGAAGGGGAGTGAGGAAGATGGGGTGGAAGGTGGCTGCCTTCTTTCTTAAGTTGAACTCAGGCTATTTTTGTCAACGTTGTGTCTAACAGTAATAACCCAGAGGTCCTCCCACCGCTAGGGACTTCAATGAGTGGTTGAGCAATTTGGGGTGGATTTTGGAAGCATGCCCTTCTTGCCAGCAGATCATTATCAGCTGATGGTTGGCACAAACCAAGAGACTCAAACACGTTTAACACCCTGAGACAATGGTCTCCTAGGAGGCACAACTTTGCAAGAATTCCCAACCAAGAGCAGGAGAAAGAACACAGCAATCGCTTGGTGAACTCAACACACAGGGAGGGAGTATTGCCCGTGATGAAACCGACAAGCTGCCTCCATGAAATGCTGGAGAAAGCTGCCTCCTTGCTAAGGAACAGGAGAGGTTCACTCAGTACCAGTGACCCAGGCAGGCATCTCCCAGGGGATCTGAAGACTGAATTAGCGCCATTCCACCAGCCACCCTCTTTCTGGCTTGGAGAGCCTGGGTCCCCCCCGAAGCTGCACCTGTGCACATTGATCTCCTGGCTAGCCACTTCCCTGGTTATCTGGCCTGATACCCCCACAACATTGAAAAATTGTGGGCTCTGTTTTCCCAAGACAAGATGGACAGGCCAACCCTCTCCTGATTGCAGACACCTGCCCCCATGAGCAAGTTTGCACTGTTCCTTGCAGTCACTTTAGAGAAAGAACAACTTAGCAGTGAAAGTCGTGCTGGGTTAGGGGAGGGGGGCGCAGCATTGGACAGCCACACAGACCTAGAATTTCAGCTCAAATCTCAGATGCCTGTTCTTGTAAAGAGGGGAAGCAGAGGCCCAGCGACCGAGAGACCTGCCTTGGGTCACACAGAGAATCAGTGACTAAACAGAGCGCCTAGCCCTCCTGATGCTGCATCATACTTCCATTCCCCACCCCCTTTTCCTCCCCAAACCACGAGCCCTAAATATCTATAATGTGAGAATCCCCAAGCATGGCTCATTCTTAACTGCCAGTAGCAGGAGTGCACTCATAGGAGCTGTAGTCATAGCTATAGAAGTAATGCCAAGAAAGAAATCTGAAAATTTGGAGGTTTATGGGTTTTTTTTCCTCTTCCTCAGCCCAAAGCCAGCCAAGTTCCTTGAGGTCGGCATGGAGGAATATCTAAAAGAATTAGGTAGTTTAAGGTTCTCTCGAGGGAGTGAGATGGTACTCACCAGCGCTCCCTGCGCAGGTAGTGGACCCAAGGAGTCATCCAGGCGCAGCGCAGCGGCCCGATTATACAGCCAAGGTGTTGCGCAAAGAGGCCGGCGGCAGGGCCGTCACCACGCCCCTCGCACATTCCAGGACCGCCTGTGGCCGCCAGGGCACTGCCTACCTGCTGGCTTAAGGAGCCCAACGTGACCTCGCCCGGCTGCGCGGAGGAAAGAAAGGCGGCCGGGCTGCGTGGAGAAATCTCAGCCTTTCCCAGCAGACGGAGGGCAGCGAACGTGCCCGCGCCCCGTGCGCCCCTATCCCGGGCTGGCGCGCTCCGCTCTGTCCCAGCGCAGGACACAAAAGATCCCAGCACCTGGGCGCTAGTGGGGCTCCGGGTTCCCACCTTTCCCCTCCCCAAGAACCTGCATCTCTGCTCGTTTAGCTCCTCTGGAGCGGAGGAAGTCAGATAAACACCAGCTAGAAAACTCAGGGACAAAACCTTTCAAAACAAAGCCAGGATTGTTCGGCCTCACCGGTCTCGGGGATGTTTTCTGTTTTCGTAGCCGGGACTGAGCGCGGTACACTAGGAGCCCTGAGTCTGAGACGGGACATGGCTGGATGGGCCAGGTTGAGGATGCTAACCATGGCCCTAGTTCACCATCTGAGCTGCCTGTGTGTGCCCCGTGTCGTCCCTCATCTTTTTCCATTCAAACCCGTGCCAGGGAGAGCCCATCACCACGCTTATCCTAACAGCAACCCGGCCAGGCTGACACGTTTCCAACGGGTACACAAACGCCTTCCCTGAGCTCAGAGTAGCTCCCTTTCTAGATGAGGGCTTAGAGCGGTGGCAGGCATGACATGGAATTACTCAGGATTTGCTGAGCCAGGATCAAACCTGGATCTTATTGCAAAACCCAGGTCTTAGTCCCTCTGCCACAGCGCCCTGGTTTTACAGCTGAGGAAGGTGAAGTTGAGCAGCTAACTATCAGACCAGCTGCCCACAGCTAATATGTAGTGGGTGTGCCCCTTTGGGTGGTAGGCTGTTTTATTCCACAGCCAATAGCTCTCTCGCCTCCGCCCTCAGCTGCCCTCTGGGGAGAAGTCAGGAGTGCTGCTTCCAGGAACCTGCAGAGCAAGCCAGGATCTCCCAGAGGCTGACTGGCTGGCGTCACACTGCCTGAGATCAGTCCCCAGTTCTGCCCCTGCTCCCCCTGCCTTCATTTGCTCCTGTATAAAATGGGAACGCGGGTCCCTACCTGAATAAGATGAGCTAAACCATCTTAGCATATAGAGCAGTACCTGGCACATGATGAGTGCTCAGGATTAACCATTTCAATTTCCCTGGGAACCTCCGAAGTTGGGAGATGAATGGAAAGCTTTGATTAGATTCCTCGAAGCCATTACTCCACAGCCTCAGGTGCTGGTCATCCAGAGGCCAGGACATACTGCTTGGAGAGCGGGCGTTAGCAGTCAAATTATTCTTATTGGAGGGACACTGTTTTTTTGCAAGTGGGCGCTGGACTTAAAAGCCAGCCTTTGGAGTCGGTGATCAACCACTGGCATTCACTGAGCTCAGCTCCACCTCCAGCCCTGGCCATGAGGGCTGCAGACCCAGCTCAGGGGCTCCCAGAGGCCAGCCTTCATTGGACATTCATTCAGGCAAGCCTCCTGCAGTGGTTTTGATATGGGACCCAGACATTACTGTCTTCACATCTCCTTTATCACTCCCAAGGAGCTAATAGATCAAAATTTCAAAAACCTTAGAAAAAGAACGGTTTCCCTTTAATGCTCCAATTGAAAAGGCAAAATGCTGGTTCACTCAGAGGACCTTTTTTAAAAGGTATATAGATCTTGGTAACAGATCAGGCCTGTGGTCTGTCTGACTCTCGTTTTGGATTATAGTTTTTGTATAACTTTTGTGTGTGGAGGAAAGGTAGACTGGTGTGTGTGTGTGTGTATACACTCTCTCCCTTTAGTTTGATGCAGAATATTTTTGTCTTTATTCCATCTCAGACACAGAACCCTATCACCTTAGTGCTGTAAGCATACAACTCATGTTAAAGTACTTTCATTCATACTGGTTTGTGATGACTGCTGTCAATAAGGCAGAATTGATTGAATTAAATGGTATCATTAATTTGATATTTGATCTTGAGCCCCGGTGAGGTCAACCAGAGTCTTGCCGCCAGGCTACAAAACTGTGAGCTGATTAGAGGAGGCCCTTATCCCCTACTGAGCCCCTGGAGACAGATATGCTTCACCACTGAGAACCTCCCATCTCTAGAAAGTAAGATGCCGTGAGGCACTTGCTGAGCTTTCACCATAACTGCGTAGCAGTGACCTTCCTGCTTTATGACCCTTCATAATGATATCGGTATTTCTAACCTGTTGTGGTTTAAGAAAATAGCTCACCTTTTTCAATTAAGTCATCAAAGCTGTGAAGCAAGAGTAAGTAAACCTGCCCTAACCGATTTGGCTCAGTGGATAGAGCGTTGGCCTGTGGACTGAAGAGTCCCAGGTACCTTGGTTGTGGGCACATCCCCAGTAGGGGGTGTGTAAGAGGCAGTGATCAATGTTTCTCTCTCATCGATGTTTCTAACTCTATCCCTCTCCCTTCCTCTCTGTAAAAAATCAATACACACACACACACACACACACACACACACACACACATTTTAGAAAGAGTGAGTAAACCCGAAAGGCCTGATGGGTCTATTTCTGTGCATCCTTGACAACCTAGACTAAATATAGGGGGTCCCCAAAAGATGTATACACATTTTAACAGCTGATAGCTCAATTGATGTTTCTTTCTTTTCAGATTAGCCCATTGGAATGAATAATGGCAGCCAAAGTGTGTATACACTTTTTTGGGGGAGGGGCGGGGGGACACCCTGCATTTACTATTATAAGCAGAAAACTTTCTTACTACATAGTACTGGGCTAGGTTCTAAATAATTGAGGCCATTGGCACTAAACTCCCACTTTCCAAGGACACACATATTGGAAATAAGATTAACAAACTGGGCCATGCAGAAGCCTGTGGTGACCAGGTCAAGACAGATTGTCACTCGGTCTCAAAACTTGGGTGATGACCAGGAGTTGAGAAAGGTGGCTTCTATGGCAGTTGGACCTTCTGCTTCTGTCACTCAGCCCACCTTTGCTCTTGCCATCCCTTGTACCCGGAACATTCTCCCATTTTCACATGGACACTCTTCAGGTCTCAGAGAACTTCAATGAGCATTTCTCTTGCCCCTAGCCATTGTCACCCTATTTGTGTTTCCTTCATAGATTATTGTATGACCTTTTCAACAATACACTTCCAAATAAGTTGTCTCTTCATGGGTTGGGGGATTGAAAGTTAAGGGTACCAATTGTTCCCTCAATATTTCACTTTCTACTTCAACATCTTTAACCAAGGGAACTTTTAAGTTATTAGAATATATAACTTTTTATCACAAGTAATCACATAATTAAAGTCAGAAGGTAAAATTAAGCAGGGACTCACAGCTCTGAACATCTTCCAAGAGGCTGAAATCCTTTCCCTTCTGTTCTCCGTGGAGTCTGGGTCCAGCAGGCCTGTTGGAGATGTTAAAGAAAGACATGTTGAGTGCCTCCCAAGCACCTCACCTCACAGCCCTTTAGCTTCTTCAGGGCCCTGTGACAGTGCTGATAATTCTACTGACAAGCTATCAATCCCCTTGGATGCAGCCAGAACTCAGGAAATGTCAAATAACGTTACCTCGCTGTGAGAACTCGGGCTGACATAATTATAGGCTGTTTTCAACTTGACTTAAATATGTACACAAACATGCAGGGAAAAGCAATACAC
This sequence comes from Murina feae, assembly GCA_004026665.1. Lineage (NCBI taxonomy): Eukaryota > Metazoa > Chordata > Mammalia > Chiroptera > Vespertilionidae > Murina > Murina feae. The sequence goes on along the minus strand of PVJC01016479.1, from coordinate 11,019 downwards.
AAAAATGTTCACAGTGGTTATCTCTGGCAGTGGGAGGCATGGCTTTATTTCTTATCTATTTGTATGATGCTCCAAAAAGAATTCAAGACTGTTTATAGATTGACAAGGAAAATTAATTCAAAAATAAGCACAGAGGTGGGGAGGGAGGGGGACTGGATGAAAGAAGGTGAAGGGATTAGCCAAAGAACGTATATGTATAACCCAAAGGCACAGACAACAGAGTGGTGCTGCCCGGAGGAAAGTGGGGAGAGGAGGCTGGGTGGAGGTGGACAAAGATCGGGGAGGGATGAGGACACCAGTAATAATGTCAACAATTTCTTTTTTTTAATAACAGAAGAAAACAAAATAGAAGAAAAAGAGGTGAAAGGAGGTAAAGTGAAAAGTAGGGAAATGAGAGGCAGGTCCCACACGGTGGCTAGGCAGGGCTTGAGAGGAAAGGCTGGGCGTAACTGAAGGCCTCAGAACAGTGGACGGACCCACTTACTCCCCCTAAAAGGGGAGCCCTCCTTCGGTTCAGCCAATGTTGCTGTTGGAAATGAGGGCCAGGGTTGCTATTTCACATTTCAGAAGCCAGAAAAGTAAGACCTCTAGGTAAGATTTCAGAATGTTGGCTCAAAACTTATTTAAAACCAGCTGGTGTGGCTCAGTGGTTGAGCATTGACCTATGAACCAGAAGGTCACGGTTCGATTCCCAGTCAGGGCCTATGCCCTGGTTGTGGGCTCGATCCCCCCAGTGTGGGGCATGCAGGAGGCAGTCGATCAATGATTCTCTCTCATCATTGATGTGTCTATATCTCTCCCCTTCTCCCTTCCTCTCTGAAATCAGCAAACATATATTTAAAACTCCAAGAAGGCAAATTAAATTTTGTCTCATGTAGCAAGTGCACTAGCTGCTCCCTAGTTCTCCACCAGCATCACTGTTTAAATCTTCCTAGAACCTCGGCTCTCGAGAATTGAGTATGAGCTGCATGAAGCCAGGAGCACCGCTGTGTTCCCCAAACCAAAAGGGCTGCCCGACTCAGAGCACAGCTGACATTGTGGAATGAATGACAAAGGGTATCCTGCACCATCATCATGACCTGCACCTTTGTGCTGGTTCTTTCTTTATCAGAAACTGGCTCTCCGCAGAAGGAAGGCCCCCAAGAATCACCTGATCACAGGCATCACACTCCCACCCTCCTTCCAAAGCGCCTGATTCCTTCCCATGATTAATGGCCATTAACCTCAGAATGCCGAGGGGCTCCATGCCGTGTTCATGTTTACCCTGGGCGGGTGTCCAGAGAACTGTAAGCTGGGAGCAGCCGCTAGTTACCAGAACAATGCAAGCTTCTGTCCTTAAAGGAACTCAATAAAACAGATCTTATAACCTCTGAGAAAGGGCAAGCAGGTTTGCCATTTTTAACTGCTACCTTAGCTGTTATTTATATTCTTTCTGATCTGTGGGAATAGGGAGGGGCACCATTGAATGTGACTCAGAAAAATGCAGCGTCAGCCAGGCCGGGGCAAGGGTGGGCCTCTCCCAATGTGGGGGTCAATTCACATGATCCCTTCCCTTTCTGGTAAATCTGGCCAAATTTCACTTCTCTCCAGAAGCTTCTGAAGCAACCTCTTCTGAGATGGTCTATGGAGATGTTAATAGAACTACTATTATTAGATATATTTGCTTTGATTTCCCTATTCCTCCCGTTATGAATGTTATATTTGTCTTTATCCTTAAAATTTCTTTGAAGTTATTGACTCCAAAACTTGCAAATGCCTCTTGCCAATTCTCTGATGACAGATCCTGCCCTGAGAACTGGGTAGGATCCCTGGTCTTTGGGAAGAGTTGTTTATGGGGATCCCTGAATCTGGTGGTTCCCTAGGGGTGAGGTGGCCCCATCCACTCTCATACTAAATTTGCAGAAAAGTAAAAAGACCACATAACTTAGCCTGGAGGCAATGCTAGGAGCACCCTCGAGGCCCCAACTCTCCTCCACCATGTGCCTGGTGGGAGATGGATGGAACATGTCAGTAAATGGAATATCCTCAGGGCTCTGGAAATCATTATTTGCCAGGAGTGGAACTACGTATGATAGCCCAGGTTAGGCCTTTATCGGTTTGGGCTGTCTTCTTTCTGAATCCCTATGTATCCCCTCCATGCCCTCTTCCATCTCCACCCCCAAAATCACCACCTAGTTCTCCATGTCCATGAGTTCTCTTTTTTTTCTCTTTTGCTCACTCCCTTCACCCTGCCTTCTCCCCACCAGATGATGTTTGATTTGAGACAGAGAGGAAGGGGGAGAGAGGGGGAGGGAATGAGGGAAGGAGAGAGAGAGAGAGAGAGAGAGAGAGAGAGAGAGAGAGATTAGTGGGAGAGAGAAACATCAATTTATTGCCTCCCATAAACACCCTGACTGGGAATCAAACCCAAAACTTTTTTGGTGTACAGGACAACGTCCCAACCAACTGGGTCACCTGGCAGTAAATCTCATTGAGGCTATCTCATTTAGCCTTCTCATTCACCTTAAAACTTGATCCCATGATTAGCCACATTTTTTCCGATTACCTAAATCACACAGCTAGCGAGTGGCAAAGCACACAGGATACCAAAGCCTATGATTTTTCCTCTGTAAACTTTGCAGCAAGCCCCAAGACTCATTGCTTAATTCTCACAACAATCCTAAGAAATCTGCTCATTTAATCTCCATTTTACAGATAAGGAGCTCAGACAGGCTTCTGAGATTTTGCTCAAAGTTACAAATGTTATTTCTGGTCTCCTCAGGATTTAAACCCAGGTTAACCATAACCACCATCACACGGCACTTCTCACTGCCTAAGTATGAATCTCTGCACCCATCTGTCCATGGGACCCAAGGTCTCCAACAGTCAGCCCTAGTGGGGAGCTCAGTGACAACACCCATTCCACTGAGCACAGGGACCCACCTTCTAGTGCTACTCCCAACACACAGAACCTGCTAGGACTGGAAATCGGAATCACTGACTTTTCTTTTTTTTAATCCTCACACGAGAATATCTTTCCACTGATTTTGAGAGAGGGTGGGAGGTGGAGAGACGAGAGAAATATTGATGTGAGAGTGAAACATCAATTGGTTGCCTCCTGCATGCGCCCCGACCAGGACCTGGGCCGGAGAGAAGCCTGCAACCAAGATACATGCCCTTGACCAGAATTGAACCTGGGACCCTTTAATCCGCACAACACTCTATCCAGTGAACCAAACCGGCTAGGGACTTTCTTTTTTTGTTGTTAAACCTCATTTTTCCATTGACTTTTAGGGAGAGTGGAAGTGAGGGAGAAAGACAGAGAGACACATCAACTGGTTGTCTCGCATACCTGCCCCAACCAGGGACGAGGATTGAGCCTTCAACTGATGTACGTGCCCTTGACTAGAATCAAACCCCAGACCCTTCAGTCCGATGCTCTATCCACTGAGCCAAGCTGACTAAGGCTCACTGTCAAGCGGGAGCATCGATACCCCACCACCACCACCCTCCCAGAGACCAGCTCTGTTGCCAGGGACTGGAGGATTCCAAGTAGACTGTGGTGAAAGGTCTAGATCCCTCGGACCCCACTGCAGTCAGTCTCCTTACCTTGGGAAGGTGCGATCTGCAAGAGCTGCTTTCTGAGGAAGGAGATGCCAGAGGGAGCCAGGAGATAGCTTTGACTGCAGTGCTTGAGCCTCTTTATATATCTACTCCAGCCACCTCCTTCCTTAGGGCGGGACAGCCCCACCCATGCCACCTCCCTCCCTAAACCTATTATTGCAGCCCCTCAGAGGGCTGATTTTATCCTCTCCTCAGGCTTAGAAACCTGGCTTGGGGCTTATTTGGGGACTTGTGCATGGATTCTGCTCTTATCCTCCGCGCTTACTCTGATGACACTGTCTGAGCAGGCTAGTCTGGCTCACACACACGTGCTACGGGGGCACTAGAGACCTAGGCCGCTTGGTCATCCCCCGCCAGGGGAGAAGTTATAGACATTGGCAAGACAATTCTAAAACTCCTGTGGAGGAATAGAGAAAGCAAGAATATGGAAAAAAGTTCAGAAGAAAGTAAAGAACTGAGATGGAACAGTCCCTAAAAGATATCAAAACTTACTAAAAGACCATAGTTATCAAAATAGTACAGTGAGCCCTAACTGGTTTGGTTCAGTGGATAGAGCATCGGCCTGTGGACTCGAGGGTCCCAGATTCAATTCCGGTTGCGGGCACATCCCCAGTAGGGAGTGTGCAGGAGGCAGCTGATCGATGTTTCTCTCTCATCGATGTTTCTAACTCTCTATCACTCTCCCATCCTCTCTGTAAAAAAATCAATAAAAATATATATTTTTAAAAAATAGTATAGTAAAAGAGAACTGAAAGAAAAGGAAGAGAAAAGAGGAAAGACAAACAAATAAAACCCAGTATAACAATAGCCTAAAAGCAACAAGAAGGATTAATTGAATAAAATAGCCAGAAACAATCCCTGCTAACGTTTCATAAAGAAGGCATTTCAGCCCTAGCTGGTTTGGCTCAATGAATAGAGCGTCGGCCTGTGGACTGAAGAGTTCAATTCCAATCAAGGGCACATGTCCAGGTTGCAGGCTTCAGCCCCAGGAGAGGGGCCTGCAAGTGCGGGAGGCAGCTGATCAATGATTCTTTCTCATCATTTATGTTTCTGTCTCTCTCTCCCTCTTCCTTCCTCTCTGAAATCATATTATTATATATAAAAATATAAAATTATATTTTTAAACACACACACACACACACATTATTTTTACCCTTTGGCCTACAGAGTGACCCACATCAGGAAAAGATCTAAGATGTATGTATACTGGTAAAATATTCATATTTTCAGGCTTTAATAACATACGATAATAATCTGAAAGCTTGTTGTTTCTTAGAAGAGCAAATACCTTCCAATGGGAATTCAAACACATTTTTCTCTCATGCAGTAGTTAGCATCAAAGAGCATTACTTTCAAGGAAGAAAAAACTAGAGCAATCTTGTATTTTGAGATAACTCTTTGGAATTTTTACCTTCAGGCTTTTCTAGGTCCAACCTTGTTTAGACTGTGAGGTTATTTTATGTTGATCCATGAGCCCTGCTTTCTGGTGAGAAATGTGGTGAAGTGGGTGAATCTGTGGGCAAGAAGGTAAATAGTCTAGGGTATATCATTGACATTGTCTTCGATTCTCAATGAGTCACTGAATCTTTCTGGGCTTCAGTTTCTTAATCGTAAAACAACGATGCTAATACTGAAAAAAAAAATCATCAGATTGGAAAGAATAAAAAGGGGACCATAAGTCCAAAATGGGGGCATGACAAGTAAGTTATGACATTTTCATAGATAAATGAGACTATTTGCGACCACTCTAAAAGCTAGCATGTGGAAAACGATATAGCAAGATCAGTGTTTGATACAATACAACAAAGAAATGCTGAATTCAAAACAGAAATAGGTGGTAAGACCTATTAGCAGGGTAAAACCAGCTAAGCCAAATGGGCAAACCGCATTCAGATTTATAAGACTGGTTCTGGGGGGAGGGAGGGAGGAGTATATGTGAAAAATGGAGCGGAGAAATAAAATGGAGTCAATCTAGTCATGCTGCTTCAATTGAATGAGGTAAGAGGAAATGTTTCTATTCTTGTTTTAACTAATCTGGGAATTTAAACTGTTGAACTCTCCAGTCCTGCAAAACACACAAAACACACACATGCCTGGATATACATCAAACGTCCAGACAACCATCTGATTACCCGCTGAGGGACTGAGGAAGGGAGCACGTTCACCTACCCAGACCCCCATAGGTCCAGCATCGAGACCGCCTGCTGCTCGGCATGCAGACTGACAGTCATCTAGAAGAGCATCACCCCACAGGCTAGGAATGTAAGATGGACTCGTCTCAAGAATCTCCTTTCTTAAAAAAAAAAAAAAAAAAAAAGAATTTTTTATTGATTTTTTACAGAGAGGAAAGGAGAGGGATAGAGAGTTAGAAATATCAATGAGAGAGAAACATCGATCAGCTGCCTCCTGCACACCTCCTACTAGGGATGTGCCCACACCAAGGTACGTGTCCTTGATCGGCATCAAATCTGGGATCCTTGAGTCCACAGGCTGATGCTCTATCCACTGAGCCAAACCAGTTAGGGTGGGAATGTCCCTTGTACTATGTGAACGAACCTGTTATTACACACAGACCCAGTGTCAAGCCAAAAGACTGGAAACCGGCCTCCACAAGGGTAAGGCAGGGAAAATCAGAAGAAAAAAGGAAGCCACTCAAGTCTAATAACTAACAGAGTTTATTAAGGGAAACATCCATAGGAAACATACATCTCAGGGGCTGCAAGACAAGGTGAACCACATTCTCTGTGCTGAACCAAGGTAAAGGGGGGAGGGGGAAATGGTCATGGGCACTAGGGCGTGAATGCTGCCATGCACGGGAATTCACATGCTTGACCAGGACAGGACAGTCTGCTCCAGGAACCAGCACATGGCAGGAGGTAGGAAAGAGGTGCTGTTAGTCTTTTTTATCCAAGAAGAGGGTTTAGGCAACCACCATTTGAAACTGCAAAGGCCAACCCTCCCTTTTTCCTTTAAATTACCCAATCGTGCAAGAATGTGAGCCTGAACTATGGCCAATCAAGAGTGAGAGACAGGCTGCATGTGTCAGGGATAAAACCCCAAGCAGACTGCCTGCTCAGCGTGCGTGCTGCCAAACCCTGTGTTGGTGCGCACCCTCCTGCAGGAGTGAAGATATTTGCCTTGCTGCCTGGCTCCCGAGTATCCTTTGTGTTCTCCCAGGACCTCTGGTTTGGGGGATTGCCTTCTTTTAAAAAAAAAAAAAAAAAAAAAATATATATATATATATATATATATATATATATATATATATATATTTTTATTGATTTCAGAGAGGAAGAGAGAGAGAGAGAGATAGAAACAACAATGATGAGAGCGAATCATCGACTAGCTGTCTCCTACCTGCCTCCCACTGGGAATCAAGCCTGAAACCCAGGAATGTGCCCTTGACTGGAATCAAACCCGAGACCCTTCAGTCCTCAGGCTGATGCTCTATCCCCTGAGCCAAACCAGCTAGGGTGGGGCTTGCTTTCTTTCTAACAGTTGGACCCCTCCCCAGATGTCCCTCACCCCCTTTGAACAAGTTGCCTTCTCTACTTTCTCTACAGTCAGCTGTAAACACGGCTCAGGGGCCATAACTGGGTGCTTGTGCAGCCCTGTTGCTTTCAGCTGTGGCTCCAGATGCATGTGACCCTGGGCTCAGCGAAGCCTTGAGAGAGTCCAGGGGACATGACTGGACTTTCTGTGAGCTGTGGGTGCCGCCAGATGTGAGCAACACAAAGGAAGAAAGAATTCCATCAGATTCAAGGTCTTCAGGGTTAGACAGAAAAGCCATTTAAATATCCTAAGAACAAAACCACAGAAGCCCAGAAAAATCAAATCTACTTTAAAAATGTAATAGGATAATGTGGTGCTGTGGCTGGAGATGCAGACTTCTGGGACTAGATTAGGAGATTTTTCCTTAAGAGTTTTAGAGCCCTGGGCACAATGAAAAAAAGATTAGTACTGAAGGGATTTCTCCTCTTAGATGAGTAAACAAAAGTAATCCCAGGGAGACTCGGGATTAAGAAGAGCTGCATTATATGAAATGCTGAAAGGTATCCTTTGAGAAGAGGAAGAAGAAAAAGTAAAGATAAAAATTATGAACAACAAATACATATCTATCAACAAGTGAATCTAAAAATCAAGTGAATAAAAAATCTGATGAACAGAATAAACTGGTGGATAGAATAGAATCAGAGGCATAGAAAGCGAGTGGACTGACAATTTTCAGGGGACAAGGGTGTTGGGAGTGCGGGAAGAGACTGGACAATAATCGTACACCTATGGATGAGGACGGGGTGGGGGGGGGCGGGGGCGGTAAGGACAGAGGGTGGGGTGGGAACTGGGAGGAAGGTAGCTAAGGGGGGAAAAAAAGAGGAACAACTGTAATAATCTGAACAATAAAGATAAATTTTTTTTAAAAAGCTGCAAAGTCAATCAAGCCTAGAATACGAATATTTTTGTGATACATTTAGAAACAATCTGCACATGTCTGTTATTCTAATTTCTTGACATGTTAAGGAAAATTTAGCATGTTAGTACTTATAATAGCTTCATTTAGTCATTTTGCCTTAAAATAGGTAATTGCATGATTGATTTCGACTTGAGAAATTAAACTGAAATTGTATTAAGTTTGTAAACCACATTGAAACACTTGAGAGAACTGAAATCCATCACTTTGAGGTTTAATTTGTTAGATTTATACAAACTATTTAGGTATCTTGCACGGTTCAATGTTATATTCAACAATTGCAATAATTCAAAGAAACCAAATATATCGAAAGCAGAAATGAAGGTTAAAATGTAAACAAAGGACTTTTAAAATTGGTTGTTTAAACTTTGGCAGATTTATAAATAGTGCAAAGATACTTGTAAAAGGAATTTAAGAAGATGATGAGAGAAGAAGAGCTTTTAAAAATTGGAACTTGAACAAATTGAATATGATTTTTAAAACTGAAATGTGTTTGGAATAACCCTTTCCATGCAGCAAAAGCCAATCTCAAAAGCACATACACACATAAAGAAAAACAAAAAGCCCACTTGTCAACTAGGTTGATGTTGAATGTAAGTTTTTCTGAGTATGTGACCCAAAGAAGTTTAAGAGCTTGCTGTTAAGGCAAGAGTCCCACGGGGTCTAGTGGCTGACATAAGACATCCAGCACTCCACTCCAACAATCTGCAAAACCACTGTATTGGAGTGACCCTCCCAAACAGGTCTCTCCCACAGAGATCTCCTTCCACCCAGCAGACTGTCAGCACTCGTATGCCTTCTCCTTTGTTAAAAACAACTGACCAATTACTTTATTCTATTGCTCTTTCTATTGAATTTCCAAATTCTATTGATTTCTGCATGTGCCTAATTCATTGCTCAAATCAAATGGATTCTATTAGAAATAACATGAATTAGGTGACAGGTTGGATCATTCCTTCCGCTTTGCAACAAAGCTCCGAGCCACCACAAAACCCTGGAATTTCTTTCCTCTGAACGGTTCTTGCATCTGGTTCCTTTCTCCCAGTCTGACCTTCTTCCCTTTGCCTCTCACACTAGCATGGGCCCTACTGGGAGGGCACTGGGACACCACGACAGCCCATCTGATAACCAAGCGGCTAAGTGACGAATGACAGGGGAGCGTCTACAGTGTGCAGACACTGGACAAAGGGATGCATCACCTCCCGGGCAGGATGCAGCGAATGGCACAAGATCACACTACTCAGAATGGCACACGATTTAAAACGCACACTTGTTTATTTCTGGAACTTTCTATTTAATATTTTCAGACCACAGTTGACCCCAGGTAACCAACACCAGGACAGGTGAAACGGATGGGGGGGGGGGGGCGCTATAGTGCATGTTGGACTGGTCTGGCCATAGCAGGTTAGGGTGATCATCTGCCCCCATTTATCTGAAATGAGGGGGCTTCTGGCTGTGGGACCATTAATGCTGAAATGGGACAATCCCTGGCAAGCTGGGACCTCTGTGAGTGGAAGCTAAGTCCATCTGACTCACTGATGGATCACATGGAAAAGAAAGAATCTCTGGTGACTGCCAGGAATTTAGCTTGAACTGCTTGGGTGATGGTACTATTTATCGGGAAGAGGAAAATGAGAGAGAAATAAATTCAGGGGATGGGGGGTGGGTGAGTCAAAAGCGTGGCTTTCTGAAAGCCCCCAAATGTACTCCATAACCCTCTCCAAGTGACAAAGCCACTACATAGCACTTGGGAGAGACCTACAGCTACCTCAGGTCTACAGAGATCTACAGTGAATACAAATACTAGTAGGCATCAAGCCAATAGCAAAAGCCCTCTGGAATCTCATGCTTGCTGGCTTGTGGTCACAAATGAGCCAACCTTCTCACAGAGAGCAAACTCATCCATTTGCTGCAGATGTGTCATTAGCGAAATCCAGAGTGGACGGGCCCACACCAACCTGGGCCTCTGCGGTCTTCTGACAGTAGTTTGTGCTGGGGGCAAATTCAATTCAAGATGAAGATAAAGATAGGAAGTAAGCTCTGGCTAGTTTGGCTTACTGGATAGAACATTGACCTGCAGACTGAAGGGTCCTGGGTTCACTTCTGGTCAAGGGCAAAAGCCTAGGTTGTGGGCTCAATCCCCAATAAGAGGCAGCTGATCAATGATTCTCTCTCATCCTTGATGTCTCTCTCTCTCCCTCTTCCTTCCTCTCTGAAATCAATAAAAATATATTAAAAACTAATAATAATTTAAAAAATTTAAAAAAAGATAGGAAGTCAGAGGGAAGAATCCATTTTCCCCTTCTGGAATCTTCCTTCGCCCCCGCTCCAATTCAGTTCTTTCATCTTTTATACACAAGCTCTCCTTCCTCAGAGACTGGCCGCCAGTGAAGCCCTGGGTTTGCAGGCTCTACAGCACAGGGGCTTCCCGAAGCATTTCCTGACACAGTTGGTCCCCTCTCCTGTCAGTAGGAGGAAGGGTTTTCTTGTCCCTGTGACGCCTTCCCCCCACAGCCGTTCCCTTGTCAGCCATACACTTCTCATGCTCCTGCCAACAAATCCAGCCCATACTTTCTGCTCTGTAGCAGCTCTTCCCACGGCTCCCAGATGCCCACTGCCCACCTGCCCAAGGCTAAGGACAGGCAGGAGGCACAGGCCCCTGTGTCCCACTAGGAAGGGCAGGCGGAAGAGGGACAGGGGAGTGGCACTCTCATGGTCCTGATCCTTTTTTTAGTTAAATTTTTTTTAATTTATCTTGATTGTTCATATTATTACAGTTGTTCCTCTTTTTTCCCCCATAGCTCCCCTCCTCCCATTTCCCACCCCAACTTCTGTCCTTGCCCCCCCCACTGTCCTCATCCATAGGTGTACAATTATTGTCCAGTCTCTTCACGCACCCCCAACACCCTTAACCCCCCAAAATTGTCCATCCACTCCATTCTATGCCT
>PVJC01016478.1:0-33672 GCA_004026665.1 Murina feae | reverse complement strand
TTCATATAATACTGGTTGGGTGGTGATGAACTCCTTTAGCTTTTTTTGTCTGTGAAGCTCTTTAACCGACCTTCAATTCTGAATGATAGCTTTGCTGGGTAAAGTAATTTTGGCTGTAGGTTCTTGCTGTTCATCACTTTGAATATTTCTTGCCACTCCCTTCTGGCCTGCAAAGTTTCTGTTGAGAAATCAGCTGACAATCGTATGGGTGTCCCCTTGTAGGTAACTAACTGCTTTTCTCTTGCAGCTTTTAAGATTCTCTCCTTGTCTTTTGCTCTTGGTATTTTAATTATGATGTGTCCTGGTGTGGTCCTTTTTGGGTTCCTTTTGTTTGGGATTGTCTGCACTTCCTGGACTTAGAAGTCTATTTCTTTCACCAGGTGGGGGAAGTTTTCTGTCATTACTTCTTCAAATAGGTTTTCAATATCTTGCTCTCTCTCTTCTTCCAGCACCCCTATAATTCTGATGTTGGTATGCTTGAAGTTGTCCCAGAGACTCCTTACACTATCTTCATATTTTTTTATTCTTTTTTCTTTTGGCTTTTCTGATTGGGTGGGTTTTGCTTCTTCATATTTCATACTTGCTTCTTGCGATCCTCTCATCTGCTGTTGGATTTCTGTATATTATTCTTTATTTCAGTCAGTGTATGCTTAATTTCTAGCTGGTCTTTTTCAAATTTATCAGCGGTTTCTAGAAAATTCTTGAAAAATCTAATAACCATGGTTTTGAACTCATATCCAGTCGTTTATGTTCCTCCATTTCTGTCATTTGTGACCTGTTTCTTAGTCTCCACAGTTTGGCTGCTCGTTGATAGGGTGGCTTTCTGTGCTAGGTGTCCTATAGGGCCCAGTGATTTAGCCTCCCCAATCACCTGGGGTAGACACTCTTGTTGTATGCCTTTGAAGGCTGGGTGCACTCTTGTTGTATGCCTTTGAAGGCTGGGTGTATTTCACTGGGAGGAAATGATCTGCAGGCCTTTCTCCTTGTCGTTTGGGGTTTAGATCTTCTGGAGTTCTGTCCCAGCTGCAAACCCTTAGTTTATGCTAAAGGCAGGCAGGCGCACAGCTTGGGTGGGTTTGTAGGTGGGGTGGGGAGGGGTCTCAGAATCACCAGGGAAGAGCAACCCACAATGGCTGCCCCTCCGCTGGCTCCGTGGCTTCTCCGGGGTTTGGCGCCTCCATGCCCTGGCATCTGCACGCCCCTGAGTCCCCGCGTCAGTGATCGCTGCAAACAACACTGCTAGAACACCACTGGTCTTCCACCCTGTTGCCCTACAGCCCACATCACATTCAGTGCGACCCCGGAGTTTATAATCTCTTTCCAAGCTGCGGACCCAGGCTCAGCTGCTGCCACCCTTTCACCGCAACACCGCTTCTGTACCTCTCAGTTTTGGTGCCAGGAGCTTCTACTCAGTCTCACTGCATTCCTTCTCTTGCCTCCTAGTTGTAAAGCTTCCCCTCCCTTGGTTCTGGAGGATGGCTGTTTATCTGTATAGTTGTATTTTTATAATGTAGTTGTGGAGGCTGCACACTTAGGTATATACCTCATACCGCCATCTTGGTTCTCCCCTAATTCTCTTTTCTAGTTACATAGTGAAGATGAAAGAACAAAGGTGATGCTATAGCAATAGCAGACAAGGAATTGTCTAGGGAACCCTAATGAGCCAATTAGTCAACCAAATATTAAATATAACAAACTGTAAGCATTCCTATTACAACAAATTTCTTTTTGTGTGAAGTTGACAAGTCTTTGACCTGGTATGGTTACTTTGCTTTGAACAAACTTACAAGTGAAGAAATTAATCCATAAATTCCAGCAATAAAAAATAGGTTAAGTAGAAGAACTAACATAATTGTTTAGGCAATTGTTTTTTAAAAAAAGATCTCTGTGTACTAATACCAATCTTTGCCCTACCTACAATGAGATGCTATGAGGAGGCTGGTTGGTCTCCTGATAGCCTTGATCAGTACTGATATCTGTGGTCCTTAAGGTAGTATATGTTAGGTAGGGATAAGCTATTGAGGGTGATGGGGCACACCACCTCTACTAACTGAAAAAATACTTGTGGATTGCTTGGCTTGTTGATGTATTAGGTCATAACTGATGAAGAATGACATATTGAGCTTCCAGATACTTCTTGTGCATTTTCCTATCCCTGTGACAGTTGCGGGTTTCCATTAGAAAAGTGAGGAAACTATAACTCAGCCCACAATTAGAAGAGCTGTAGGTCAATGTTTTAGCTGACATTTTCCTACATTGTACACCTGAAATAAATTTCATCATTAGTAACACCAGGAGATTCTCTTCTTCCATCTTTTTAGGGCATCTTTGATTTCCTTGTTCCTCAGGCTGTAGATCAATGGATTTAGCATAGGGATTACAACAGTGTATAATACTGATGCCAACTTGTTTTGGCTCAGAGAATCGCCAGAATTAGGGTACAGATAAACAAAGATACCTGAGCCAAAGAAGAGGGTCACTGCGGTCAGGTGAGAAGCACATGTGTTGAAGGTTTTGGACCTGCCTTCAGCTGAAGTGATCTTCAGAATGGTGGCAATGATATAACCATAGGATATCATAATAATGAGGGCAGATGAGACCCCAAAGATTACTGTGAGCACAGACAGCATGACTTGGAAAAAATAGGTGTCAGAGCAGGATAGTATTAGCAGCTGGGGTAAGTCACAAAAGAAATGGTTGATGATGTTTGGCCCACAGAAATGCAGCTGAAGTAAAGCACACAGTTGGATAAATGAGGCAAAGAATCCAGTTACACAAGATGCTGCCACCATCTGCACACAGAGGGTAGGGGACATGATAGCTGTGTAAAGCAGAGGATTACAAATGGCAGCAAATCTGTCATACGCCATGGCTGTCAGGAGACAGCATTCAGTCAGACCTAGGCCAGAGAAGAAGAAGTATTGCATGATGCACCCCATAAAGGAGATGAATTTGTGCTTCTTGAAGAAGTCTGAGAGCATCTTGGGGACAGTAGTAGAAACATAGCAGATGTCCAACAAGGATAGGTAACTGATAAAAAAGTACATAGGTGTGTGCAGAATGGAATCAGTCCTGATGAGACTGATGAGGCCCACATTCCAGGACACTGTCATCAGGTAGATCCCTAGGAATATTGAAAAGAGGACAATAGTGAGCTTTGGAAATTCAGAGAATCCCAAGAGAACGAACTTTGTAATCATTGTACTGTTCCTTCTCCCAGTCATTGCATTGGTGATCCTAGAATCTGTAGGCAGAGAAGAGAATAAATCTCTAAGTCAGTTGTTATCTCATTTTCTATTAAAATAAACTACCTTGTACCCACATTGAACATGGAGTCAAGAGAAATATTGAGTCATTTTAGATGACATAACCCTGGTTAACTTTACCTGTAAATAGCTATAATGGTTTTATGAGTCAATTTTCCCACATATAAAAGAGGATAATTACAGTTTTCATAATTAACCCATCAGGTTCTTTAAACACAAAAGGAAGTATATTGACATTTTCAAAAAAAAACATTTAAAAAGGTGCTTTGGAAATTTTAGGATATTAGTAATGGGGTTATAACTCCTGTGGAAAGCTTAGTGACTAAGAGCATGCCTTAGATGTCATATGGCTGCTCTATCTGAGCTTTTTTCTCTGAAAAGATTGTCTTATGATCTTTCTCCCTATTACTTTATCTGTAAATAGGGATGACAATAACAATAGGACCTATCTCAGAGGGCTCTTTGAGGTTAAATTAGTTCCATTATATACAGTTGCCTGCCGTGCATATAGTATTATATGAAGTGATGTCAGTAAGGAATAGCTTTCTTTTTTTAAATATATTTTTATTGTTGATAGTATTACAGATGCCTCCCATTCCCCTGCTTTTTCCCCCCTCCTAGGAATAGCTTTTTAGTACAATTTTGAAGCACTCCTTTGGTTTGTGAGAAACTTAAAGTTTGAATGTTAAAGAGTTGGTCTTAGAGATAACATTATCAGACTATTGTTGATTTATTGTTACAAATCAATAACAAATTTATAACTAAGAAACACTACAATTTAAAACTAATTATATATTTATAAACTATTAAGAAGTCAAATAATAAATTATAATAGAAATTATAAAACATTTGTAACTTAAATATATTGAGACATACTATTTATCAGATCTTGTAGATTCTTAATTGAAATATAATTGACATATAAACATTATATAAGTTTAAAATGTACAATATATTGATTTGATACATTTATATATTATAGTATAATTACCATGATAACTTTAGTTAACACCTCTATCATGTCTCTATTATTTCTTTTTTGGTAAGAACACTTAATAAATCTTGTAGATTTAACTTAAAATGTATGTAGAGAGATACATTTGTCTTAAGTGCATATAAAAGATTAAAGAACATAAATGATCTGATCATAATTCTTAGAAAAGAATAAAATATTTTAAAGTATAATTTTAAAATAATACAAGGAAATCAAAGTTGATTTTTGATAGATCTGATGACACCAAACCAAAACAAAAAATTTTAAAACAATGAAAATGGGAATATAATGCTGGATCCTGGAGATATTATAAAGGTAATAAGAGAATACTCTAGGCAATATTATATCAATAAATTTTAAAATTTAAATAAAATGTAAAAAATATAACTTGCCAAAATTACTCAAGTAAGAATAGAAAATTTGAATATTCTATAAACACTAAAAAAATTTGAATCAGTAGTAAAAGTCTCCCCTTGAAGAAAACTTGAGGCCAAAATGGTTTTATCAACAAGTTGTACTAAGTATTAAAAGAAAACAATAATTTTAATTATGCAAAAAATTTTCTGTATGTGCCTCATTTCTTCATCTGTAAGGGAAGAATGTTCATCACTTCATAGAGTTTTTATGAAGACCTATTTTAGGATGGTATGAAAAGTATATAATAGAGTCCTGGTCATATAGTAAGCTATAAAAAATGAGACTTATTATATTAACAATGAATAATAATTATTATATCACAAAGGTATTTTGCTAAATAAAAATATTTTAC
Source organism: Murina feae (assembly GCA_004026665.1). Classification (NCBI taxonomy): domain Eukaryota; kingdom Metazoa; phylum Chordata; class Mammalia; order Chiroptera; family Vespertilionidae; genus Murina; species Murina feae. Next base: position 28,643 of record PVJC01016478.1, on the reverse strand, counting down.
AGGGAGAAAAATAGATCATTTGGTGGTTAAAATGTAGGGTTCCTTGGCCCAGTTGGTGAGCTACCAGCAAATCTCTATGCCCTCTAGTCCTCACTCCACCTACTTACTAATGCCTGAAATTCCATGTTAGATGGTTTTCCTTTCATTCAAATACCTGGGTGTGGGGTGTTGTGTTTTTTTTTTAATTTAAAGAATCCCATTGAATAGAGGATATGGAGCATGGCTACTATGAGAAAATGAAAAGTTAAAATGGTCATCGAACCTGAATACATGAGCTACCTGGGTTGAGGGCATAGAACAGGATTGCAAGAGTGAAAGATAAGCCAAATTGAAGAAAGAAAGCTATTTCTATTGTACTCATCCAGGTATTCTTGTAGATAGTTCAACAGGTGTCTTATAGAAATCTGTGAGGTGCTGCCCCCACAGCTGCCTTCTGCTAGACCTGAATGTTGACTGCACTCTAGATACCTAAATGTGCATAGAGTTCTTCCAGGAATTAGAGGCTATAGGCATCATATGAGCATTCAGGATGAAGACACTTACTTTCTCTAGGCTCTGGGCTTTTGGCCATGGTTCCTGCTAGCCATTGCTGCGAGAGAGGTACTTCCAAATAAGAATTCTCTTAAATGTCTCCTTGGGTCCATTGTGGAAAAAGAAGAGCAATTAACAGAAAGAACCATTTTAAGTTAATTACTCTCTAGAGTGATGGATGGAGAAAATGAGAAATGCTCCCAGCTGATTCCATTTCTCCACACTTTCATGTGCCCTCGTGACCTAATTGAAGCAAGTTCCAATTTTCCTTTCTAGGCTTTCAGTATTATGACATCTGGGAGGAACTCTCAACACAGGGTGATCATATCATTCTTTATCCAAACTCAATAACTGGTCATTAAAAAGAGAGTTATTAATAACCATGTCAGGATAATAAGCAGACTTGTCCCAAGCAAACCAGGTTGTATGGTCACACAAAATTTTAAGGTCTTTATCAGAACAATCATTCATTATGGTTTTGGTGATTATGTGCTCAGGCTCTGGACAGACTTACCTGGGTTGAATTCTAACTTAATTAGTTATGAGTTCTGTGACTTTGACCTTTTCACTTAACTTACTGTGCCTTGGTTATTTAGTAAAATGAAGGCAATAATAGCACAACTACCTAAAAGGTTTGTGGTGAACTTAGATAAAATAATATCTGTCCAGTGCTTGGAAGCATTTAATGCATGTTATAAAATTGTTATTATTAATATTATCATTGTAATTTCTCCATTTTTCTGTTCATAATAGAGGCCAGTGCACAAAATTCCTGCACTCAGGGGTCCCTCTGCCCGGCCTGCACCCTCTCACAGCCCAGAAGCCCTCGTGGGATGTCCAACTGATGGCTTAGGCCCACTCCCCGTAGAAGCCTGGCTTCTGGCTAAGCAACATTCCCACTGTGGGAGTGCACTGACTAACAGGGAGTAGCTTCTGTGTTGAACATCTGGCCCCTGGTGTTCAGTGAGCATCATAGCAAGCATCGTTCTGCCATTTGCTTGATTTGCATATTACCCTTTTATTATATAGGATTTTTACCAAATTGGGATTATATTAGTATCTTCACCAATTGGGACTGGATCTTTGAAGGATTCCTAGCAGTCACTTAATAATGTTCTTCTTGGCTTGGAAATATGTGAACTAAATAAGTTATGTTTCCACACAGCCAGTATACAATACTTACAGGTTAACATCAATAAAAATACATTTTTAGAAAGTGAAAGTGTTCCAAACACATTTTATGAGATCAATATTACCCTGATACCAAAAAAATAAAGGAAAATACAAGCAATAAAACTATAGCTCAATATCCCTCATTAATATAGATGCAAAAATTCTCAGTAAAATATAAGCAAATCGAATTCAACAATACATTAAAAGTATTACACACCATTATCAACTGGGATTTATCTCTGGGATGCAAAAAAAGGGTTCAACAGCCTGGTCTGGGTGACTCAGTGGTTGAACATTGACCTATGAACTAAGAAGTCATGGTTTGCTTCCCAGTTAGGTCACATGCCCAGATTGTGGGCTTGATTCCCAGTATGGGATGTGCAAGAGACAGCTAATCAATGATTCTCTCTCATCATTGATGTTTATATTTCTCTCTCTTTCTCCTTTCTTTTCTGAAATCAATAAAAATATTTTTAAATGGTTCAACATACACAAATCAATAAATGTGACAACTCATTGATAAATTATAGATAAAAATCATATGGTCAACTCAATGGAGTAGAAAAACCATTTGACAAAACACAACATTCTTTCATGATAAAAACTCTCAATAACTTATGTATAAAAGAAACATATCTCAACATAATAAAGGCAATATATGACAAACTCACTGCTGACATTATACTCAATGGGAAAAGACAGAATCCTTATCTTGTTTCTGATCTCTAAAATCAGAAACAACATAAGGATAACCACTCCCACCACTCTTATTCAACATAGAACTAGAACAATCAGGCAAGATAAAGAAATAAGAGGCATCCAAGTTGGGGAAAAAAGAAGTAAAATTATGTATTTGCATATGATAATTTTGTATATATAAAATATCCTAAACATTTCACCAAACCTGTGAGAATTAGAAAGTAAATTCGGTAAAGTTGCAAAATATAAAATCAACATAGAGAAATTAGTTGTGTTTCCAAACACAAACAACTAAACATCTGAAAAAGAAATAAAGAAAATTATCCCATTCACAAGGTACCCATTGGCCTAAGTGTTCTTCAGGGGAAAGTCTGAATAATTGTGTGTTTTATTTTCCCTATTTTTTTTCTCTTTAAAATAATACTTTAATGGCATTTATCATCAGTAGCTCTAGCTAATTGTTCTCAACAGCAGCCCATGCAGACAGTTCCTGGAAGACAGCAGTTCTCAGCAACCTCACCCATCCAAGGCAGTCCCAGAATGTTAATTTCTAATTACCATCAGCGGATCCTAGTCATCACCTCCCTGAGCTCATTTGAACCTATCAAGAGGTACATCTGTGAAATATTGTGGACGTATCCCCCACTAATATCTAACAAAGTTCAAATGTCTCATGGCCTCTTGGGGACAGGCATCCATACATTTTCACACATTTGAAAGAGCAATGCGTCAAAGAACACACCTATACCTGGGTGGTGAAGCAAATATCCTTTATTCATATTACAGTATCCTTGGCATGTGGTAAACCCACATGTTCTCTCCCAGAGGTTCAACAATCTCCTTCTCTCAATCCTGTACATGTGGAAATTCATGGAAGATTTAGTAAAGGCTTCAACTACTTTTTTACTTAACAATCCTTAATTAAACAGAGTAATTCATGTGACTCGTTAAAATTGAAACCCCCCAAAACATTGATTAAAAATCCAATGAATCTCCAAGTACTACATATAAATATAATAATATCTCCTTTATATCAGTTTATTCAAGTATGGACAATCTGTCAAATCTTGTTACACATCTTGTTCCTCTTTTTAACCAGACCACTATGACCACAAGCTTTATTTCCCCCTCAGATAGCAATAACTGGCCAGAGATAAGAACCCTGTCTGTACCGCTATCTATTTCCTCTCATAACCATTGAGGTTTCCTGAAAAATATCAGCATCAAAATAACTCTAACCATTCTACTCCATCCATCATATCACTCCATACAACCACAAATCTCTAGGATATAAACCATTGAAAACAATCTATAGAAAAGAATGCATGGCAGTTTTCCTTCTTTGTTCTTAATGTTTCCAATATTGAATATTCAGTAACTTTATTATTACAATGAGTTCCCACACAAGTCTCCTCTCATGAAACTTGAACAAATAATTAAAATATCAGAAATAACTTGGCAGTCTAATCCCACTTGCTATAAAATCAAGGGTGGATTTCAAGACTTAATGGGGGAGAGAAAAAGAAGTTTTAGTCCTACGGTATCAGAAATTGTTATTGGCTGTGACATGGATTTTAAATATCCTCCCCCATTAGAAATCGGCACTGGACACTAAATGCAAGAAATTATATCATTGGACTCAAGTAAATGGAACTAAAGGAACCACATACTTCATTCCATTCCTCTTTATGATTCAAATCACCTCCTCCTCCTTAGACTATACCTGGTTGAGACTAAGATGTGACCAAAAAATATATTAGAATACTAGCACTAAAAGATGCTATAGAGAAATATTAACTATCTCAGCCATGTTTTTCCAGGAGGCACAACTGGACCAATTGTATAGATTTGTTTCTGTACAAATACATATCCCCTCTCTCTATTCATTTCCATTATGGTCAGAAACAGAACAAACATTGGTTCCACCATGGCTGGACTATGCTGCATCAGAATATTTAGAAGACAGGATTTCTGTATCCCTGGGGGCCGCTGCTGGGTATCTCTTCTTTAAGATCAAAGGCCTGAAACAGAAAAGAAATCAATCTCAGAGTCAAAAAGAAGCAACAAGTATCTAAACCTTGATGTTTCACATATTTGCAGGTAGATTAATAAGTGGTGAGGAAACTGCTCATGTAGGGGGAAAGCAATGAACCCCCAGGACTTAACAATACTGTGTTTGTGTAGCCTCGAGTTGGCTGTGGTTCCATTTGGGTATGTTATCTGTGCCAAATTAAGCCTTCTTTGTTCAAAGCTGGTATGAATTTTATTATATTCCATTAATGTGCATATTATTGTGGATTAAGGTGATTCTGATGAGACAAATCTGTCAAAAATCCCAGGATTGTTGACTTCAGTAATAACCTCTCTTCTTTTGCAACCTCTTCAAGGAATCTTTGATTTCCTTGTTCCTCATATGTAAATCAAGGGATTCATTATGGGAATCACCACAGTGTAGAAGACCAATGCAAATCTGTTGAACCTGGAGGAAACACCAGAGCTGGAACTCAATTAGACAAGCATACCTGAGGTATAAAAAAGGGTGACTGCCATCAAGTGAAAAGCACAGGTAGTGAAAGCCTTGGACCTGCCTTTAACTAAAGTGATCTTCATGATGGAGAAGACAATCTAATCTAATAAAAGAGTAATATGCAAATTAACCCTCAGTCCATTACACCCACAAGTCACGCCCACCAGTCACACCTGCCAGCCAATCAGGAGCAAATATGCAAATTAACTCAGCTAAGATGGTGGCAGCCACAGAGCTGGAGTTGCCCTGGGCAATAGAGGAAGCCAGGGCCCTGCGGGCCCTGAGCTCTACTCAAGGTTGCAAAGTTTCAATTATAGAAGATAAACAAACCCCAGATATCTGCTTCCAGCCAGGGACCCCAGTAGAGACCTGAACCGTGAAGGGGCTATGGGCAGCCTGAAACAGTCCTCTGCCCCTCACCCAGGCTGGCCAGGCACTCCAGCAGGTGGACATCCCCTGAGGGGTCCCAGACTGCAAGAAGTACAGGCCATGCTGAGGGCCCCCCCCCTCAAGTGCACAAATTTTTGTGCACCAGGCCTCTAGTATAGACATAAGATGTCATGATAACTAGGGCATTTATTATTCCAAAGATCACTGTCAATATAGCCATCATGAGTGGTACAAAGAGAGTGTCAGTGCAGAACAGGACTACCAGTTGAAATATGTCACAGAAGAAGTGGTGGATGACATTAGGCCCACACAATTGGGATATAGAAACAGAAAGTCCAGCCAAATAGGACCCCAGCACAGTCCAAACGTAAAGGGTAGGCAACATGATTGATGAACAGAGAAGTGGGTTACAAATGGCAGCATATCCGTCATAAGCCAGGGCTGTAATAAGACAAGACTCACTCACTTCCACAGTTGAAAAGACAAGAACTGAACAGCACAGCCCACAAAGATTATCGTTTGCTGCTCCTGGAAGAAGTTAGACAGCATCTTGGGGGCTGTGAAAGTCACATAGCAGATATCTAGGAAGACGGATTACTAAGGAAGAAGTACATGGGCATTTGGAGGTGGGAGTTGATTCTTATTAGGATGATGAGGCTCAGGTTCCAAGTCAGAGTCATAATGTAGATCAACAGGAATACAACACACAGCCCTGCTGTGATTCTGGGGAAATCTGAGAATCCCAGGAGAATGAAATGTGTGATCTCTCTAATATTTCCTCCACAAGTCATTGGCTTGTTGTTCCTAAAATTAGAAAGAGACAAGAGGATGCATTGCTGACTCAGCTGAAATAATAGCAAATATGCCATTTTTCCCCTCCAATGAGCACTGGAAACAAGGGGAAATGTTTCACTGTCCTGGAGGGAAGATTCTCTATCTTCTGCTCACTCATGATCTGGGATGGAGAACTACCCAACCCCTAGCTCGTTGCACCCCTACTTCCAACTTCCAGAATCTGTCAGTGAAAAGTCTGGTAATTTAATTTCTTTATGTGAGTATATTGAAACTATGCCTTTAATCAAAACAACCTAGAGGTTCTTACCTTTCCAAAGAGAGAGCTTGGATACTGAATGAGATACCTGTCAACCCCATGTGAAAGAATTGTGCCTCTTCATTCAGCAGATCATTATCTGCATGTTCTTAATATAATACACCACCTATGGGCCCCCAACACAGTCTTCCCAGGCAAGGAAGCTAATTCATAGCCCCATCTATTGCTGAGTGTATCCCCTGGCTCATCTGACCGGGAAGCCTGGCCAGAGCACCTGTGTAGCTCAGCAGCACTTGAGCCAAAAGCCCAGCCAGTGACTTCGACCTTCTACAGAGTTGACCAGTGGTCCTGTCTGTCCAGGGAGCTTGGTGCAATTTTGCCTGGTTTGGGACACCAACAATGAGGCCTGCCAGCCTTGAAGGCTGTTTTCCCACCTTGCATAGGCAGGGAAGCTAGTGCATAGTCCTGTATACTGCAAAATGCTGCCCCAAACCCTCCTCAAGCAGGAAACCTGGCTGGAGTCATGGTTGTCATGGAATTTTTGCCCCTGCTAATTTCATGTCCACTTTGCTATGTCCCTTCTGGAAGCATTAAAATGTTTTGCAATACATCTTATGTATACCTGAGGGGAAGGGACATTTCAGCCTTTAGATGGTGACCACTGCAAAGCTTGTGTCCACAGATGCCCGAAAGCTCAACTTGCCACAGAAAACTCCGCTGTACACAGAGAACTATGTGAAACTAGGGAAGCTGATGTTAATCTCAAAGCACCTTTTTTTGCCACATTGCTTTTCTCAACCAGTTCAGATGCTATCATTTCTAATTAAACCTTACTTTTAGTTGCCTGTTATTTATCAAGGACTCCTCAGCTTTCTTCTTTTGTTTTGGGTGAAATTCTCTTGGCTCTCTTCAGTCAGCTTTTTTTTCATACCGTTCTTTTTCTTTTTGAAAAAAAGAAATTTTTTTTAAATTTCAGGGAGGAAGGAGAGGGAGAGAGAGATAGAAACATCAATGATGAAAGAGAATCATTGATCGGCTGCCTCCTGCACACTCCCTACTGGGGATCGAGTCTGCAACCTAGGCATGTGTCCTTGCCCAGAATCGAACCCAGGACCCTTCAGTCCTCAGGCTGAGCCAAGCCAGCTAGTGTCATCACCTTCCTAGTGTCTGTGTCCATTGGTTATGCTTATATGCATGCCTACAAGTCCTTTGGTTGATCCCTTCCCTTCCCCTCCACTCTCTCCTTCCTTCCCTTTGAGGTTTGCAGTCTGATTGATTGATCTGTTTTTGTTCATCAGTTTATGTTGTTCATTATATTCCACAAATGAATGAGATCACGTGATATTTATCTCTCTCTGACTGACTTCTTTAGCTTAGCATAATGCTCTCCAGGTCCATCCATGCTGTTGCAAATGGTAGGAGTTCCTTCCTTTTTACAGCAGCATAGTATTCCATTGTGTAGCTGTACCATAGTTTTCTAATCCACTCATCTGCTGATGGGTACTTAGGCTGTTTGTTTACTTTTAGATGGGACTACTTTGTTTGAAGGATTAAAAGAGTGGGAGATGGGGAATGAGAAGAGAAAATTATTGTATGAAAAATGTAGAGAGACAAGGAGGAAAACAGGGGGAATAGGGCAAAGTGTGTATAAAACTCTGAAAAAGTAAATACTATATTCAATCTTCCCAAACACACATTAAGAAGGAACCTTTCCACCCCCCCTCTACCCCATTTTCCCATCTTCTTCCTCCAAATATACAAGAAGAGAAGCAATTTCTGTTTTGTGACCTGCCACTAAAGGAGATTAAGTCCTCTGAGTCTGGCTTTTCTTTCCCTAGACACTACATAGAAAGGACATGTTGACTTTGAAATCCATCTGATATCTTGGTTCTATTTCTGAAGACATTTGTTTTGAGACAATGATGAAACCTCTGTTCTTCCATAAGGTCTCTCTGGGTCCCAAATGCTTGTTTATTTCTGGAGTGTGGTTGTACCAAAGTGTGTGTTTTGTCTGTCTTCCAACTAGATGGGGCCTGCCATCTAGTCTACCAACAATAAAGAGACTGCTGCCACCACACCCAGTATATAACTGTTCCAAGCCATGATTGCAGAGCCTGCTATGGCAAGGTCTCTGCCAGACCCATAACCTGTATTGCACACAGACTGTCAGCATTAGAAGGGGAGAGAGAAGCATGGGAAGAGGGAGTATGAAATGAAAGCACAAAGGTCACATACAAACATACACACTGGTTTATTTTCCCGAACTGTTTCAATGTTCAGGGAAGGTAATAGTACATCAAGTTGATAGGAGAAGGTGGGGATTCATGGTATAACTCCTCATATGCAAAACAGTCAGACTCTTCCTGCTCAACTGTAGTTCAGAAAAGTTCAAATCAGGTATCTGGACATAGGAACTTGAAACACAAGTGTTTCCTCATTTGTGTGAATGATAACAGAATAGGCAAGTTCTAGGTTTGTCTAGGAGTAAGAATAGAAATATGAGATTATTAATCTGTAGAAAAAAGTTTTAAATCTCATCAGAGCCCATTTAATGTACCAGACATGAGTATGTGAATGAGTGTGTGTGTGTGTGTGTGTGTGTGTGTGTTTGTGATCATATGTACCTGCCCAAAAAATTAGGTGAATGTTTGTGGTACTGACACTGGTGTAATCAGCTAGTTATTAATAATAGGAAAGGAGCAAAGGGGCAGCCAGATATTATAGGCATGTCATTTTGACAGCTCCACCAGAAAGCTGCAACTTTACACTCCCCAGGGACACATCAGCCTATTGCCTTCGAAACACTGGGGAAAGGAGACTGAACAAGATAAGATAGATGCATGCCCAGTGAAGCTGAGAAGACACAGGGAAGGCACTTGTCTGTCAACCACAATTGGGAACAGAGATGGTTGACCAGATGGGCATCACCACTGCAAGTGCGTGAAAATTTGGGAATACATAATCTCCTGAACAAAGGAGTTCTCTCTTTTTGCTCTTGGCACACTTAGCTTGTGACTCCTGGCTTCCTTGCATTCACTCATGTGGTCCACAATGGACTGAGGGACTATGGCTAGGACCCTGCTCCAATAAGGAATGGAAACTCTGGACACTGGCTCTGATTTTACCTCTGCCAAAGCCCCAGCTACATTTCTTCTATGACTGGGCAAAGGCAAACGGGACTTTGGAATCCCAGGGTTGTAATTCCACAAGCATAAAAAATCACTCATTCTCCCGTGCGAGTCTCAGAAAACTCCTTTTCTGAGGATACTGCAAGAAACCCACCCCAACTAGCAACAAATAGAGATGGGACCCGCTTCCCTCTGCTAATAGTGCATATGGACAAGAACTAGATTTTTATGAACTCTTAACAATTAAACTACAAAATCAGAGCATAATAGATAAATGAAATGTGTAAAGAGCCATTTTGGAGACAAAATATCTTTAGACCGAAAGAAGGAAATATGTTAATTAATCAATCTGCAAGTAATACAGTGATTAGAGAGGACGGTGTTCACTTAAAAGACAATGAATGCTGTGGGAGAAAAAAATGGTAGGACTTGGCCTGGGCCTCAAGCTATATGAACCCAGCGGCTAGCCACATCATGCTCTGACACATGTGTACTTTCTACTCTGCTTTGATTCCTTTCTTTCCAAATAGACTTTCAATTGTAACTTCTTTTCTGTGTGGTTTCCTCAACAAGACAGAGATTTGTGCCACAGGCACAAGTACAAGCTGGCAGCTTTGTTCTTCACTGAAAACTAAAAATGGCATCCTGGCTTAGGAAACTAGCTATTCTAAGCTTGGTAAACTTCAGCCTCTGGAAAAGGTTTTCAGAGCCTGCAAAGATGAGCACCACACCCTGGATTGTGGTAAGCTGACTAAAGTGAATTCATCTCTAGCTAGCTAGCCCTGCCTGGAAACAGCTGTACCCTGACCTGCTTCAAATAACTATAAAATACCCGATTCTTCTAGTGCCAAAAGTATTCTGTTTAACTGTGTATCTGTTTGTATACCTCATAATAAATGCATTTATTTGGGTGGCTTTATGCAAACACCAGATCATGTTTGCCTCATAACCAATCCCCATATTGTGCATTGATTTAGTTATTATTAATGAGTGTTACTTTCTCCTTGATAGTTGGGCAAATTGCAAAAATATATCTTCTTTTATTCTATTTATTTTCATTAAATTTATTGGGTGACATTAGTTATATAAGTTCCAAGTATAGATTGCAATAATACATGATCTGTATATTACATTGTGTGCCTACCACCCAATGTCAAATCATCTTCTGTCACCATATATTTGGCCCTTTACCCCTTACTATCTACCTCCTTCCATCTGGCAACCACCATACTGTTATCGGTATCTATGAGTTTCAGTCTTATATGCTACATATAAGCAAAATAATATGGTTCTTAGCTTTGTCTGACTTGTTTCACTTAGCATAATATTCTCAAGGTCCATTCATGTTGTCACAAATGGCAGTATTTCATCTTTACTTATGGATGAGTAGTATCTTACATCTTCTCAGTGCAAAGAAAATAATTCCATTACTGGAAAACATGTATGGGGCCAAACAAAAAAAAATTTTTTATAAATATCTTAAGTTCAGCCCTAACCAGTTTGGCTCAGTAGATAGAGCATTGGTCATTGGAACAAAGTCACTTTGTTCCAATGACTTTGGGCAATAAGAAGATTTAAAATATCAAATGTAAATTGAAGTATAGGAGTTCAGTAAACTTGAGTATGGATAAAGAAAAGTGGAGGGGGAAAGTGACTATATATATATATATATATATATATATATATATATATATATCCTTAATATGCAAATAGACCGAAAGGCAGAACAACTGAACAATCAAACAACCAAACAACCAGTCACTATGACATGTGCTGACCACCAGAGGGCACACGCGGAACATGGTGGGCATTGGCAGCAGGCTGCAGAGTGTGGAACATAGTGGGCATCAGCGGCGGCAGGATGATGAAGCAGGTGAGCAGGGGTGCCAGACCAAGGCAGGTGCTGGTCTCTATCATCAGGAGGAGCATTTGGTGGTTATTGAAAATTCTTTGCTCCCACATGTAGCAGTCCTGCCCAACACTCACACCTGCTGCTGGTGCCCGCCCTGCTCGCACCCACTGCCAGTGCCTGGCGCCGGCCCCAATCGCTTGGCACAATCAGTGGGTACAAGTGGCAGATACTGGCCCCGATTACCCCTTGGGGCTTTTCCACCTCCCCCTGCTCCTGAGGGGCAATCAGGACCAACAGCTGCCTCTTGTACCTGCTGCCAGTGACAGCCCTGCTCGCACCCACTGCTGGTGCCAGCCTCAGCCACTCCACACTATCAGAGGCTGATGCCATAAGCTCATGGGAGCAGCAGCTGCGGGAGTGGGGCTGCTGGCAGACAGGATACAGGGGGCTGCAGTGGTAGGGGCTGGGCAAGGGCATGGAGGATTGGCCAAGATCCACCCCTGTGCCCACTGCAGCCTTGTAGCCCACAGTTCCTTTCAAGGTGCACGAATTCATGCACTGGGCCCCTAGTTATAGAATAATTAATAAGGAGAAGGAAAAGAAGTTGTCCAGGTAGCTGATAGAATGGGCAAACTTGTATTATTCCCATGTGACACCACCTCTTTGAACTTGAGTGCTTTCTGTTCTCTAAGGAATGCTCCCTATATGCAGAGGAAGTAGCATAGGTGAGAGGTACAGGCATGTTTTTTACTTAAACTATTATGTCTCAATTTGAATATACATTCCAAAACTCCTTAAATTGTCTCTCTTTAGCACATTTACCTGGATTTCTCTTGATTTATGTAAAATCTACAATAATAAAAGCATAATATCCTAATTAGACCAAACAACCTTCCAGATGAAGCCACAGTGGCAGGGGCCAAGGCAAAGGCAGCCGCCGCCACAGCAGGAGCCGAGCCCCTTGCACAAATTTCGTGCATCAGGTCTCTAGTTTAATAATAAACCCTAGCTGGTTTGATTCAGTGGATAGAGCATCAGTCTGCAGTCTGAAGGGTCTCAGATTTGATTCCAGCCAAGGGCACATGCTCAAGTTGCAGTTTGATCCCCAGTGGGGGGACATGCAGGAGGCAGCCAATCAATGATTCTCTCTCATCATTGATGTTTCTATCTCTCTCTCTCTCTTCTTCTCTGAAATCAATAAAAATATTTTTAAATTGACTAATTGACTAAAAATATGAGCTAACATATATTAAGCACTACTATATACCAGGCAATAAGCTTTATAAGCCCTTTTCATGTGTATTCTCACTTAATAGTATGAATTCTATGAGAAGATACAATTATTAGCCTAATTTTACAGAAGAGAAAAATGGAGCTTGTAAGTAACTTGCATAAGGCCACATGCCTGCAAAATAACAGCGATGAGATTAATAATCATAGGTCTTGATGACTTAAGAACAGAATAAATTCTTAACCACTCTTTGTTATAATCTGCACACCCACTTTCCATTGGATCAAAGCCATCACAAAGGTCACATTTTCTACCAACTAAGGAAATGTCTCCTTTTCCTCGGCTCAGATGGTGATATATCATGATACAAAAATTAATAATAATAATCACCTCTTGAGCATTTGCTATACACCAGGCACTATTTTAAGTGTTTGCATATATTGACTCATTTAATTATTCACAATAAGCCTATAATATAATCACTTTTATTATTCCTATTTTACTGATGAAGTAAGGCACCCCAGAACCCAAAATAACTTGCCCAAAGGCATATAGGCAGGTAAGTATTCACTAAGCTAGAAGTCACAGAACCCGAGTTCCATTTCCCATTCTACTGGGGGAGATTCGTCTCTTAATCTCTCTCAGCCTCGGATTTTCACTCTTATACAAAAGAACTCAAGTAGAAGACCGCTGAGGACTCAAACAGCTGAGATAACTGTATTAACAAACCATTTTCTGCACAGATGCCTACTGGTTTAGACACACACACACACACACACACACACACACACCCCATGGGATGGTGCTGCCACCTGGTGGCAGTATGCCTAAATTGTAGGGTTAGTTTTAAGAAGTGACCTTTAGGGACTAAAATTCTCATGAGAATCCAGCATTGTCATAATTATTCATCATCCTCGAATACATTATATTCTCACCATGTTCTAAGCACTGTATCACGGGCTCTTAAAGTACCTGAACTCAATACTATCATGAAATTCAATTCTGGGAAATAATTAGACCAAGATAATAGGCAACTTACTGAGCATTTTGAAATTGGTAAATTTAGATAAGGGTAATGTAATTGAGAACAGGTAAGTCACAAGTTCTCATCATGGTACAGTTTTTTAAACAAATCTACAACTTTTTCAAAATAAAAAGGTTTTCTTAAAAAATTATAACATATAACTAAAAAGAAAACACACCACCAAACGTCCCTCCATTGTATAATGATTAAACAGCTTGTGTTCTAGCCATACAATGGAATACTACTCAGCAATAAAAATGAACGGGCTGCTTATGCACACAATAATATGGGTACATCACAAATGCATGAAAAGCCAGATTCAGATGGTATAAATCCCGCTGCCCCATACATTAATTTTGTCCACCTAATCTCTGAAGGTTTAGTACTGCCACTTGCCTTCACAATGAAATCAAGATAAGGTCTCAATGACAGCATCTTTCCCAGTCATCCTACCATGCCACTTTTCAAAGATGCTGGTTCTCCTCTCTCAGTTATTCCATGGTGCTTTAAGGAAGGCACTTCTCTCTGAGCCCTCTAGGTATGCAGATCAGATACAATAAATCTACTTTAGCATTCCATTTCCCTAAGACTTTGGATTCTTTCCTCTGAATTGAGCCAGGGAAGATCTGTCATTCAATCATTGAATGCAGGCTACTGTTTAATCTTATAAACAAAATGTTACAGTCACTCCCTAATGATCAATTTGAGACAATAAATCCATAATCCAGAGTATATAAATAAATTTTACCTGATCTAATGCTGGCATATCTCAATCTTGCTAATATTTTTAGTATCCATTATAAATATACTAGGGACCCAGTGCACAAATTCGTGCACCTTGGAAGGAACTGTGGGCTGCAGGGCTGCGGTAGGCACAGGGACAGGTCTTAGCCCATCCACCGTGCCCCCGCCTAGCCCTCTTGCCATGTCCTCTGGTCCTATGTCTGCCAGTAGCCCGGCTGCTGCTCTCACACACTGATGGCACCGGCCACCACTCACACCTGCTGGCAGTGGGTACAAGCAGTGGCTTCAAGCACCAGCAGCAGGTGCAAGCAGAGCTGGTGCCAGCAACAGGTCTGAGTGCTGGGTGGGACTGTGGTGCATGGGAGCAAAGAATTTCCAGTAACCACCAGAGGGTCACCCTGATGACAGCGACCAGCACCCCACCTTCGCCTGGTGCTCCACCATCTTCCCATGGCCAACACCTGCCATGTACTGCGCTCTGCTGCTTGCTGCCGATGCCTGCTGTGGTCTACGAATGCCCCCTGCTGGTCAGCACTTGTCATAGCAACCAGTTGTGCAGTTGTTCTGTGGTTCGGTCTATTTGCATATTAGCCTTTTTAGGATTTATATAAGATTCTCCTAGAAATAAATAAGTAAATAAATAAATTCCCCCAGGATTTTCTCAAATTAATTCAGTAATATCTTTCAAGCTCTACATGAATAATTTCTCTTCTCAAATGTCATTCCTTGTACTTGTGCCGCTGGAGCCTCCTGATAGTTGCGTCTAATTATGGCCTGGGAGCAACGAAGGATGGTTGGGTGGGTCTGAAGGTGAAAAGGCATCCCCTTACAAGGCAATTGCTTCTAATGAGGTTAAGAAGTAGTCAGTGAGCAAGGAAAAGCTAGTCTCTTCAAACAGGTTAAGAGGCACCATTCTCATGACTAGAAGTGCTCAGGGTCATTTGGGAGTTCAAGATTATCAGCTTCATTTGAGTCCACTCAAATGCTCTCATCAAAGTTTGATATTCTCATTTAAGAAACAAGTGAATCAAACCTTTTAATTTTTTAACCTCCATCTCCAAACTCATGAATTAGTGGCTTCCTTTCTGTTGAGTGTTTGGCCCAAAATTATTTTTTAGTTGTATGTGGTCCTCCATAGACTAATAGTCCTACATCTGTGTTCTACATCATGCTATTCCAGAGTAATTTGTTGTTGTCATTTTTAATTTATGGGGAATGTCTCATATCTAATGTCTCTCTCCTGGAGGGAAATAGTAGGTTACCATGGAAAGAGAATGGATGATTTATGAAATGAGGGGTATGATTAACCATATCAATACATTTATATACAATGTGGAGATACAACTAAATGTATATACCATGCATTCACCTACAGAGTTTGATGTCATTGTCATGTGTTCAAACATTGAATCAATCTCTTTCTACCTATAAAATTGTGAGCAACTTATTTAGCTTCTCTGAATTTGTTTCCTCCTCTGCAGTATGTGTGTAGGGGGGAAAGGGTTGTTGATGGATTTTTTTGAGTTATCATACATCAAGCACCTAGTACAGTGTTTAGCATGTAGTAGGAGCTTTAAAAGGTTAAGTTTGAACACATTTAACATACTTCAGATCAGAGGGGTCCTACGAAAGAATGGAAAGCGTTCTTTTATGCAATTTTGCTTCCTCCTGCAGATTAGAAGTCATCTTGTCCTATCTCTGTTGTACTGATTTTGTTCATCGTGTATGCCAGACGAAAGCTTGATTAGCCAGCCATTGAGATAGAGTTTAATAAGCATTGTCCTTGGAGCATTTAAAAAAGTGTGTGTTCCCCACACTACCCCAGAGATCAATTAACTACAAATCTGTAAAGTCTGGATGATACATTCCCTTTTCTATCACAGGAGACCCTCAAGGGCAAAAGTAATAAAACATCTCCAAGGAGAGAGAAAAAAAAACTTTGAAACGCCTCCAAAATGACCCTAGGTTCAGATGTTATTAGCAGATACCAAAAGACCTTAAAGATTATATTCCTCTTCTTCTCTCTGCATTCCTTCTTCCTCCACTCTTCTGCTCACAAGCACATATTCTATGTACCAAGCAAATATTTTTATAGTTGATGAACAAACCAGCCTCAAGCTTGCTTTCAAAACATATTAGCATTTTGGGGTACCGAAAGCAGTTACTGAAGCCGGATTAATATCCCTCCAAAGCAGAACTCAAGACAGGTATCAGCTCAAGAAAGACAGAACAAGAGGGAGAGAAGGTGAGTGCAGTCACTCAGCTTTTTCTTTTTGTCTTCATGCTGTATTTATCTCACCTCATAGAACACACTAGATCTATGAATCCATATTAATAACTAAGGAGTGCTTTGGATTTCAGTTTTTCACCACAGACCTCTCTGTTCTATCTGTGTTGCCCCAAATTCAGACCAATCATACCTTAATATGCTCCTTTCATGGGCTTCCTGAACCATGTTTGATCCTTTGCAATGAGGAAGATAAGAGGGAATTAAATTTGTGAAGAAACTGCTATGCCTTCAAACATAGCCCCAGTCATTAGCAAACAATCTCAAAAAGCAATTTGGAAGGGCTGTAATCAGGGCATATTGTCCAAATACAGCAGAGACCTCTAAAACCCTCCTTTTTCTAACCAAGGGCTTGAATTTTACCATCTGAATGTTAGGTCTTGGGTTAAAGTCTTGGTATCTTTTCAATTCTCACCTTCTGTGGAAAGGGACTCTTTCAGTTTCATCAATCATTTATACATTTGGATGAAAGACCTTGCGGGCATGGGCTCCTGCAAGGGTGAGTGGAGGGGCATCATGAAATGAAGAGCAGAGCCCAGATCAGGAATGATGGGGACAGACAAGACAACCCACACCAACTCCAGAGTTTGGTTAAGGTTCTCTCTGTCATTATTCCTTTTTTCCCATCACTAACTGTATCTATTAAGCTCAGACTAAGCAGATTTGGTTATAAAATTCTACACTTTCTTGGAGATATTTAATAAAAGATGAGCTGACTCATAAACCAGCTCTACAGGTTCTCACCAATCCCTGAGTGTTCTTCTACATGCAAAGTACTGTGCTAGGTGCTTAACTTAACTTAATTTTTATTACTTTGTAATCCACTTTCATCATCGTTTATCCCCCCTATATCTTCCTCCACCTCCTTGCAATCCCCTCCCAGTGCTTAATTTTGCTGTATTGTTATATCTTCACCATGGCCTTGAAGGCTAGTTATTCACAAAGGTGCAGCTCCAGCCTCTACAACCCTAATGAAGCACTGAGCCTCTCAAACTCTTCTTCTGAAGCTCTGTAAAATAAATGTGCTGTTGATTACAACTACCTTATAAGATCACAGGGAGTCCAGACTCAGACTAAGCTGAGCTTCTCCAAGTTTACAGCAAGTTGAAGGAGCTTTCCTTTCTCTCTCAAGTACATCTTCATGAGCTTCAGGAGTTCAATGACATAAAATGGTCCATACAACCCTTAAAATACCTTCCATGTAATGTTTTAGAATAAGAATCAGGGCATCTACATGTGGGGATAAAACACTGGATATGCTTTTCCTCTCATTTCAATTTATCCAGCTTCACTTTCTATTTCTGGAGATGCAAAATTTCAACCTTAAATATGAAAGTTCCCCCTCCTAATGGCAACATTCAAAGCAGACTTTCAGTTGACACACCAACCCCCCAGATCATTAAATTTTTCAGTCTCACCCCTGAACACTTCTTACAAACCTATGTGGCACATCAATTTCTCTCTTCCATCTAAAAAAGGTTGGGTTCCATTCAATAGTCATTGCTGAGAGTGATCATATTCCCAATTTATTAAGAAAGCATCCTATTCAAGACCAATGAGACTTTTCTGTGTAGCTCAGCTGTTGAGCATTGATCCATGAACCAAGGAGCCACCAGTTTGATTCCTGGTCAGGGCACATGCCGAGTTACGGGCTTGATCCCCTGCGCATGCAGGAGGCAGCCGATCTCTCATGGACGTTTCTATCTCTCTATTTCTCTTCCTTCCTCTCTCTAAAAAAAAATCAATAAAATAAAAGAAGACCAATGCGCCTTTCACATATTATCTTAAGCAATCCTCAAACAACCCTATAAGTAATCACTGTTATCTCCATTTTGCAAAAGGAGAACCAGAGACTCAGAAAGGCTAAGTGAGTTATACACAACTGGCCAGGATTAGAACCAGCTTTGTCCTGAAACCTACCCAGAATTATAACCATCACCTTATACTAGGGGTCCTCAAACTTTTTAAACAGGGAGCCAGTTCACTGTCCCTCAGACAGTTGGAGGGCCAGACTATAGTTTAAAAAAAAACCACTATGAACAAATTCCTATGCACACTGCACATATCTTATTTTGAAGTAAAAAAACAAAATAGGAACAAATACAATATTTAAAATGAAGAACAAGTAAAGTTAAATCAACAAAGTTACCAGTATTTCAATGGGAACTATGGGCCTGCTTTAATGAGATGGTCAATGTCCTGTTCCATATTTGTCACTGTTAGTTGTAACAAGTGATGCAAGTGTGCATCAGTTAGTCTAGATCTGGTTAGAGATTTCAGATATTTCATTCTGGAAAAAGTCTGTTCACAGATATAAGGGCTGCCAAATATGGTTGCCATTTTGAGTGCATGGTTCCTGAGATTAGGATATGTGTCAGAGGGGAGAGATGCATAGAAATTAGGAAGGCTGCTTGACTTGAATGCGTCTTTCAGAGAGTAACAATTCTGCAGTTCAGCCAGTTCCCATTTGGTAAATTGTATCCACATTTTCAATGTCAATAGAAAATGGTTATGGAAAAGCTGTATGTCCTATTCATGGAGATGAAGCTCTTTAAATCTAAATTGGAACTCCTTTTGCAACTTTTCCAGTAAATCCACATATGTTTTGTTTGGGAATGCAACCAATGGTTTTTCCGCTAACAGATTTTGAGTTGTGGGGAGATGGAAGAAGTTTTCCTCCTTCACTTGTTTGATGAGGAGGCCTAATTTTACTTCAAATGCTTTCACATGTGATTGCATATCACAGATGAGCTTCCCCTTTCCTTGAAGTTGCACATTGAAACTGTTGAGTAGCTCTGTTACATCTGTCAGAAAGGCAAGGTGCCACTTTCATTCTGCATCATTGAGCTCTGGTACTTCTTTGTTTTTTGAAAGCAGAAAAGCTGTAATCTGTGGAAGTAAGTCATAGAAATGTTTCAAAACTCTCCCTTGACTCAGCCAATGGACTTCTGTGTGGTACAGAACATCTTCACAGGCAACATTTAGTTCAGACAGAAATTCCTGAAATTGTCTGTGGTTTAGTGCATTAGCTCTAATGAAGTTAACACAAGATATCACAATTTTCATAACAGAGTCCCACTTCAGTGATTTACTACACAGTGCTTGTTGTGGATAAGGCAGTGTATGGCTATTGGATGAGAATGGTTATGTTTGTCCATCTCTTAGTTAATGCGAGCAATTACTCCTTTCTTAGACCCCACCATGCTAGTAGCACCATCAGTTGTCACACTGGCTAGTTTAGCCCAATCCAGCTCCAAACCATTCACAGTTTGGCAAACCTTTTCATAGATATCCTCTCCTGTAGTTGTTCCTTTGATGCTTTGCAGTGCAGCAAGCTCTTCTGTGACCTCAAAATAGTCATTCATCCCACAAATAAAAATTAGGAGTTGAGCAGAATCATGAACATCATTACTTTCGTCAAGTGCCAAGGAAAAATAGGAAATTTTTTTGCTGAGTTTTGCAAATGCTGATGCAAATTGTCTCCCATTTCTTCAATCCTTCGTGTAATTGTAGGTCCTGAAAGACTCACTGTACTAAATAAATCGGCCTTCTCTGGACACATCTCTTTGGCAACAGAAAGAAGGCATTCTTTAACAAATTCTCCCTCCACAAATGGTCTGCCAGTGCATGCTATTAGCTTGGTAACTTGAAAACTTGCTCGCAGTGATGAAATATTTAGCTGCTCCTGCTTCACAAAAGTACTTTGTTGAGTTGTCAATGTATTTTTCAGTTTTAATATTTTATCTTTTCTCACTTCTCTGTTTTTGCTGCAGCAGGGGCAAAAACAACGGTGGGCCAGATAAATGTCCTCGGCGGGCTGCATGTGGCCCACAGGCTGTAGTTTGAGTACCCCTGCCTTATACCTCTGCTAACCTGAAAAGGTGCCACAAATGACCCTGAAACACATCATGGACTTCAGGTCCCTACCTTGCTAAATGGACGACCCTACACAGAATGGGGAAGGGCTCTAGCAGAGCTGTTTTCATTCAGCTTCCAATTTCTCCACATGGTTCAACATCTGCACTACATTGTGCTAAACTTTGCTGAAGGGCCCTTTCCTTCTTCAAGGGGAAAGAATCCTCTCTTGATTCTACAAAGTTTTCACACCTTTTACAAACAAGTGTTTAACCTCTTAACATAGGATACAACTTAAAAGCCTACTGACAAGACTGGGATTAGTGCAGGTGATGTCTGAATCTCTGAACAAACTGTGGCATGAGGATAGCTTCCCATCCTTGCACTATCCAAATTTGACAGTAGGTATGATCTTCTGGTCTGTGATGATAGAGCCTTAGTGTGGACGTGTGAGGAAGTGTGGGAATTCTTACAGACAGGATTAGTGGAATCAAGTCCCTGATCCTAAAAGATGCTTCATACACTAAAAATTCCAAGAATTTTATTGAGGATTTAATAATTTAGATTTTTAACAATAAACACAGAGAATACTTACTATGGGCCAAGCATATTCTAAAGGAGATGACAGATACATACACATGCACATACATACATACATACATACATACATCCTAATAACAAAGTAAGTGCTATCATTATCTCTAATATTTTAGAGAGTCATAGAGATTTCAAATGACCTGTACAAGATTACACATATATTAAGTGGTAAAGCTGAGAATTAAATCCCGGTACTCTAAATCTAGAGTACACATTCTTTTTTTAAAAAAATCCATACTTTTATTGATTTCAGAGAGGAAGGGAGAGGGAGAGAGAGATAGAAACATCAATGATGAGAGAGAGTAATTGTTTGGCTGCCTCCTGAACACTCCACACCAGGTATCCAGCCCACAACCAGCATATGCATATGCCCCGGGAATCCAACCATGACTTCCTGGTTCATAGGTCGATGATCGACCACTGAACCACGCCAGCCAGGCTAGAGTCTACATTCTTAACAATTAAGTAGCTAAGAGAACTTATACTGAAGACAAATTTGAAACTGAAACTGCATTACTATATTCAGAATTATTATTTGACAAGAGCATTTCTCTAGGCATCTGGCCTAATCACTTAGAACAAAAACATTTTAAATGTCTGATGGTTTCACAACTGTGTAGCTGAACATGGTCCCTCTGCTGGTTTCTCTATTCCAATACTGGAATTCAAAAAAAGTTAGATGAGGGCATGACGTGACACAGCAGACACACAAAACTGTCCAAATAACAACTTTTACTGAAGACTTACAATGTGTCAGGCATTTTACACACCTTTCCTTGTTTAATTCTTAACACAAATATGTGAAGTAGGTACTGTTGCCCATTTTAAAGATAAGGAATTGATCACAGGAGTCTGGATCCAAAGTTTAAGCACATATCAACCACCTACTTAAAAAGCAAATGGTGCCCTAGCCAATTTAGCTCAGTGGATAGAGCATCAGCCTGCAGACTAAAGGGTCCTGGACTTGATTCCAGTCAAGGGAATGTACCTTGGTTGCAGGCTCGATCCCCAGCCCTCGATGGGGCTCATGTGGGAGGCAACCAATCAATGTATCTCTCTCACATTGATGTTTCTCTCTGTCTCTCCCCTCACTTTCACTCTCTCTAAGAACAAATGGAAAAATATCCTAGATAAGGAATAACAAGAAAAGGGGTGGAAAAGCAAATAGTTAAAACAATGACTGCATTCCCTCTGAAAGAAAGAGAATCTTTGCATAAAGTTGTAACTCTCTGTAATACTCTGGCCTCCTGCTCATGCATTTTGTAATTATTTATTAAGTTCACCTTTAATTTGGATTATCATTATTGTCCCAGGTCTACATCTTATCCCAGGTCATGGGAAACATGTCCACAACTGAGGCCTGGAACAGCTCATCCGTGACCACATTCATCCTCCTGGGATTTACAGACCATCCAGAGTTCCAGGATCTCCTCTTCGTCACCTTCCTGAGCATCTATCTTGTGACCCTGGCCTGGAACCTGGCTCTTATCCTACTGATCAGAAGTGACATCCGCCTGCACACACCCATGTACTTCTTCCTCAGCAACTTGTCCTTCATTGACATCTGCTACTCCTCTGCAGTGGCCCCCAAGATGCTCATTGGCTTTTTCCAAGAGCAGAAGACCATATCATTCTTGGGCTGTGCTGCTCAGTTCTTTTTCTTCGTCGGCTTGGGTCTAACTGAGTGCTTCCTCCTGACCGCTATGGCATACGACCGATATGCAGCCATCTCCAGGCCCCTACTCTACACTACCATCATGTCCCAGGGCCTCTGTACACGCATGGTGGTTGGGGCATATATCGGTGGCTTCCTGAGCTCCCTCATCCAGGCCAGCTCTATATTTCGGCTCCAGTTTTGTGGACCCAATATCATCAACCATTTTTTCTGTGACCTCCCACCAGTCCTGGCACTTTCTTGCTCTGACATCTTCTTCAGTCAACTGGTGAATTTCCTTGTGGTGGTCACTGTTGGGGGGACATCATTCCTCATCCTCCTTCTTTCCTACAGTTACATAGTAGCTGCTGTCTTGAAGATCCGCTCAGCGGAGGGCCGAAGGAAAGCCTTCAACACATGTGCCTCGCACCTGATGGTGGTGACTCTGTTGTTTGGGACAGCCCTTTTCATGTACCTGCGACCCAGCTCCAGCTACTCGCTTGGCAGGGACAAGGTGGTGTCTGTGTTCTATTCACTGGTGATCCCCATGCTGAATCCTCTCATCTACAGTTTGAGGAACAAAGAAATCAAAGATGCCTTGTGGAAGGTGTTGGGAAAGAAGAAAGTCTTTTCCTGTTCATGGTGATTGAAAACATATTTCTCCAAACTACTGGAGAGGTAAATGATCCATAGCATCTACCTCCACCTCTGGCTTAGGCAAAGGGGATATGTTGTGTGCATATCTGAAAATATATGTTCCTTCCCACTGATTCCTCTCCTCATTCTTCATGGTCGTGTGTCTACTGACCCCACCATGGGTAGTCAGAAATTATTTCACCAAGAAAAAAATCTTTCCAGGGTAGCCAATTCTCAAATTGGTATTACAACAACCACCTTTTATTGGGTGCTCAATATATATCAAGCACAAAAGTTGTTTGATTAAATACTCATTGTAGTGCTACCATGCTCACTATCTCTGTTATAAATGGGGAAACAAGGTCCCTACAAGGAATACTGACTTACCAGGATCACACGGGAAGTAAGGGACAGAACCAGGTCTTCTTTTCCAGACCCCTTGCTCTGCCCAAATGCTGCCTTCCACATTCATCAGCAAACAGCTCTGAAGTTGTTCATGTGCAGAACTCTTATTACTTGCATCTGGCAGAATCCAAAAAGATACACTATGCATATCGAGGTGAATTAAAAAACAAGATGCTGCCCTAACTGGGTTTGGCTCAGTGGATAGAGCATTGGCCTGAGGACTGAAGGGTCCCAGGTTCGATTCCAGCCAAGGGCATGTACCTTGGTTGCAGTCACATCCCCAGTGGGGAGTGTACAGGAGGCAGCTGATCGATGTTTCTAACTCTCTATCCCTCTCTCTTCCTCTCTGTGAAAAATCAATAAAATATATTTTTAAAAATATTTTTAAAAATAATAAAAATAAATTAAAAAAAAAAAAACCACACAAGATGCCTATTACACCAAACATTCTCTCCGAGATGTCTGTGTTGGACTCCCATGAGGGCTACTCAATAACTTGCTAAGCAAATGCTGAAGGGGATTAGCATTTGTTACCATTTCTAGCTCAGCTACATAGAGGCCTAGAAAATTGTAGTTCAATGGTATCATATCAACACTCTTCTCTTCCCAATCATAGTCACCTACACTACCTACTCCTTGATTTCAACACGTCATTCCTTTACCAGTTCAGCACCTGAAACCATGTCACAGCTCAGTCTCTGTTTTTGATCAACACACTCTGAGCAAGTTCCTCTTGCTCTCTTCCACCTGAACCCATTGCTCCTATAATGTCTTTGTTTCTTTACCTGAATGAATTAACCCCTGCAGCCCCACATTCACTGTTATTTGTCATCATCTCAGGGAGGTCTATCACAGGCTGTCACCTCCAGATCTCTACTCCACAACAGGCACTTGTAGTAGAGCTGTCCAGCACCATTGAAGCTAGTGAATCCCTCTCTCATTTCTTCATGGCTCTGTCCTCTGCCCAACACATTCACTTTCCCATTAGTATAGGTCTACTGGATAAGTAGGAGTGAGCCTCTCCTGAGGCTTCTTCAGCCTCCTTTCTAACCATAGGTAAAAGGATAAAGAGACCACTGTTTCACAACACGAGTCCATTGTTGTCACACAAAACACGCACAACAAAAAACTCTCTGAAGATTAGCTTTCTCCCTCTTATCACAAAATCTTTCACCTGTGAAATTTAGCTCTCTCCCCTTAGAAGTTAGAAGCCAACTTAATCTGATTAAATTATAAAGTGATCTTATAAAATATTTATAAACTCAACTTTACCAGAAACACTTTCTAGAACATATTTAAATAAAGTTTTTAAGCAGAGATAAAAAGTCTTCCACTTACTTATATTTACTCTCTCTAGTTTCAAACTATTTTAGGATGGCTTCCAAATATACATACACTGCACAAAACAAAGCGAGTTGCAAATAAATGAAGAGTTGTATGTTCTTTACATGATCATTAGAAAAATATAGGCAGATATATATGACTCCTTGGCATAGAAAAGAACTTTCCAAACTTAATGCTAAAAACAAAACTATAAAGAAAAGAAAAGGCCTGACAATAATAGTGTTAAAAATCTCTATGGCAAACAAACCATTAAAAAAAATTAAAGGACAGAATTTTAACCAGGGAAAATATGCATGTGACATGTGTTAGACTATGATAATGAAGTGAATTAAAATGATTATATTTATGTTAAAAATTATACTAAATTAATTTTATTTTAATTTAGATTCATTTACTATATATATAAAATATTAATGGTATGTTTTATAAGTCTACCATGCTCTCTTGATTTTTATACACATGTGGCTCCTCCATAGAAAATATAATGTCCATTCTTG
This sequence comes from Murina feae, assembly GCA_004026665.1. Classification (NCBI taxonomy): domain Eukaryota; kingdom Metazoa; phylum Chordata; class Mammalia; order Chiroptera; family Vespertilionidae; genus Murina; species Murina feae. The sequence continues at coordinate 3,018 of PVJC01016478.1, read as the reverse complement.
TCCTAAATAGTGCTACATACTTCACATCTACACTAATAAAAGAGAAACATGCAAATTGGTGTCATTCCACTACACCCCAAGCCATGCCCATTAGCCAATCAGAGGGACTATATGCAAATTAACACAACCAAGATGGCAGCTGGCAGCCACAGAGCTGGAGCACACAGAAGCTTTGGTGCCCTGGCAATGGAGGAAGCCAAGCTTCCCACCTGCCCTGGAAGGCTGTGGCCTCTGCTCAAGGAAACAAAGTTTCAATTATAGAAGAAAAATAAATCCCAGATACCTGTTTCCAGCCAGTTCACTAAGAGCTTGGGTCACTGGGGGCCATGGTCAGCCTGCAACCAGCCATCAGCCCCTTTCCCAGACTGGCCAGGCATTACAGCAGGAACCTCACCCTGATCCAGGACACCCTTCAGGGCAAACCCCACCCATACACCAGGCCTCTATCCTATATAATAAAAGGGTATATACAAGTTGACCCTAACAGCATACTGACTGGTAATGAATGGTCACTGACACACACTGACCACCAGGGGGCAGATGCTCCATGCAGGAGCTGCCTCCTAGTGGTCAGTGTGCTCCCACAGGGGGAGCTCTGCTCAGCCACAAGCCAGGCTGACAGCTGCCAGTACAGTGGTGATGGAGGGAGCCTCTCCTGCCTCCTTAGCAGTGCTAAGGATGTCCGACTACAGCTTAGGCCTGCTCCTTGCTGGCAAGTGAACATCCCCCGAGGGCTCCTGGGCCGCCAGAGGGATGTCTGACTGCCAGCTTAGGCCCATTCCCCTGGAGAGCAGGCCTAAGCCAGCAGGTGGACATCCTCCAAGGGGTCCCAGACTGTGAGAGAGCACAGGCCAGGCTGAGGAACCCCCTGAGTGCACAAATTTTTGTGCACCAGGCCTCTAGTCCTATATGATAAAACCCTAATATGCAAATCAACTGAATGGCAGAACGATTGGCAGAATGACCACTCGCTGTGATGCCCACTGACCACCAGGGGTCAGATGCAGCAGCTACCCCCTGATTGGTCAGTGCACTTCCACAGGGAAGCACCGCTCAGCCAGAAGCCAGGCTCATGGCTAGCTGGTGAGTATAGCAGCGGTGGTGGGAGCCTTTCCCACACCCGTGGCAGGCAGAAGGTAATGAGTGAAGGGGTTCTGGACTTTTCAGAAGGTGCAGGCCAGGCTGAGGGACCTCCCCCAATCCAGTGCACAAATTTCATGCACCTGACCTCTAGTTTTTAATAAAATGAAACCAAAATATTCTAGGAAAAGCTGTATACTTTGTGCTCCCTCCACTGAGGGAAAAGTTGCAAGGTATAGTGTGAAGAGGGTGTGGGCTCATGAGGTGAGGACTGTGACACAAAGTGTCCCTCTGGGTTGTGCATATTAGTGCCTCAAAAATCCTCTGTAAACGGGTCATTTGGAGGATTTCATATGTTAATCTATGCAAAATGTATGCAGCATACACTCGGCAGACAATAGAAACTCAATAATTATGAGTGTCTCTCTTTGGGTGGGTTATTTGGAGGTGAAGAGGACAGAATTTAAGATGATCGAGTGTTTATCCTGTGCTGTGTATTACAGACCCTCACGGACCACAAAGGAAAATGCTGAACTGAATCAAGCCTGAGGAATCTCAGGGTCTGACCACTGTGGATTATCTGCCTCTGGAAAGTTTAAATGAGGAGGGTGTGTCCTTTATACCCCACAGAGTGATTAGCTTATAAAGCTGCGGATTTTGGATTTTGTGACTCCTTCCTTCACAGAGATGCTGGAGTAAGTGATTCCTTGACAGGGCTATAGAGAACCACCTCACCAAATGCACTGCTAACCATGGACTTGGAAAGCGCCTTCTCTACTGTCCAAAGCAACAGATTCCAACAGGCACTAGAAACGAGTTTCTTACAGGTTACACTGTCTCCAATCTCCTTTTACCTCCTCATTTCAAGAGTCTGCTCACAAACACACACTTGCAGTTTATTCCCTCAGTCTCATTAGACAGCAACTTGAAGAATGAGAGGGGCCATATGTGCCTGATTAGACTGTATCCAAAGCAGAATACCTTTAAAAAATACAGTAGAGGACAGATTGCAGAGATAGAGAAAGAGAGAGAGAAGACAGTTGGCCGGCATTTTCTCTGTGTTTGTTCCATCCAGTCTTCCTTAAGAGCCTTAGGAAATCAGACTCAGCCAGCTGAAAGGAACTTTTTTTTAGCGTTTCTTCTCCAAGCATTACTCTAGTCTTTCTGCCTTTCTATAAACTTAACCCAAATTCTTCCCTTTTTCTTCTGCTCCTCGGATGGGCATCCAAACCAATCTTAGAAATGTTGCTCAGGAAGAGAAATTAGAATGATAAGTTCCTGAGGAGGTTGCTTCCTCTTAACTCCTATGCAAAGAAACAGGAAGTGCCATATATTCTAGGCACAAGGGAGATCCGTACCTTCAAATTTTCCCTTATTTTTATGCTGTTGCCTGGAATTCAACCATCTGACACTCATCTATTAATTTCAGGCTGGTCCCCTTTTAAAATACCAACCGTTCCTTTTTAAAAGACGTTATTTTTTAAGTTTCATAGTCATTTGAACAGTAAGGATCTAGAAAGAAAGCCAGAAGCTAAGGGAGAAGGGAACATTGAGGACAAGTTCCAGATCAGAAGAAGATGCCCTCACAGAAAACTTCAGGACCCTCACAGACTGACTCGGGTCTGGCTACTAACATTGCGGCACATTTAGGCATTTACAGAGAAAATCACATTGACTGAGTGCCTGCCATTCATGGAGTGTTGTTCCAGATAATTTACAGTTGCTACTTGATGCCATTGGCACAAAGATACCTCTCAGATGATCAAGCTTCTAATCCAAGATCCAGAAGTTGCTGACTCTGACAATTTATGGATGTCACTTATGCTCTCCCATCCTCATTCTCTAAATCTACCAAAAGGATACTAGTCATTTAAAATTTATTGACATTTAATTTTCATATCTATTTTGCAAAATAGGTGCAGAAATTAAATTACATAC
>PVJC01016477.1:22500-33672 GCA_004026665.1 Murina feae | reverse complement strand
GGCCTGCCTCCCAAGCTTGCCTACTGCCCATCTTCCTCCAGCCACCAGAAAGCAGGGAAAACCCCGCCTCGTGGTCAGGCCAGCCTTTTCCTGCTCCCTGATCCCCGGAAGGGGTCTAGGGAGCCGCCAAGCAGGACTCCAGCCCCCAAGAGCTTGCTTTCCCGCTCCCCAGTGGCCCCCAAAGGGCCTGGGGAGCCGCGAAGCAGGCCACTGACTTTTTCCCACTCACCGGTCCCCTGCTGCCTTCCTTTCCCACTTCCCGGTGTCGCCAAGGGGTCTGGGGAGCTGCCAAGCAGGCCCCTGGCCCCTGCCGCCTTTTTCCCACTTCCTGGTGCCCTCCAACCCTGCCGCCTCTTTCCCACTCACGGGTCCTGGGTCCTGCGCTGTCCCGCCCTGCAGCCACTCTGTGCACTCGGGAGGTCCCTCAGCCTGGCCTGTGCCCTCTCGCAGTCTGGGACCCCTCAGGGGATGCCCACCTGCTGGCGTGCCTGACCAGCCTGGGTGAGGGGCTTTAAAGCTGCCCACAGCTCCCATTGCCCAACGTCCCAGCAAGGCCGGCTGGACACAGGTTTCCTATAATTGATGCTGTTCCTTTAAGGTAGCCTTTTACTAACGAAGCCTCCTGTCTGCCTCATCTCGGTGGCTTCTATAATGAAACAATTGTTACACTTAATTGTTGCAAATATGCATTTTTGCTTCAGGCCAAAGGCTAAGGAGCCAGCGAGCAGGTAGTTTCACTCTTGCTCCTGCTGCAACGGAAGCTGCCTAAACGTTTACTCAGGTCCGTGAGTGGCGGCCGCCATGTTGGCTGGGCTAATTTGCATACAGCCGTTCTGATTGGCTGTGGGCATCCCGGAGAAACCGTTAATTTTACTATTCCGCTTTTATTAGTTTAGATCATTTATATATCCCATTGTGTGCTCATCAGCCAAAATCTATTCTCCTTCATCATCGTTTATTTGACCCCCTTTATCATCTTTATCCTCCCCCATCCACTTGCCTTCTGGTAATTATTACCACACTGTTGTCTGTGTCTATAAGTTTGCTTGTGTTTTTCTAATTGTTAGTTTGTTGCTTCCTGTTTTGTATTCCACATATGATTTCTAGTTATGCTGCAAAGCCACAATAATCAAAACAATATGATATTGGTAGAAAAATAGATCCACAGATCAAATCAATGGAAGAGAATTGAGAAGACAGAAATAAACTGGCAAGTATATGGGCAACTAATTTTTGTCAAAGGACTAAAAATGTACATAATGGAGAAAGGATAGTCTCTTCAATAAATGGTATTGGGAAAATTGGAAAGCCACGTGAAAAATAATGAAACTAGACTGGTATCTGATATCCTACACAAAAATTTAGTCAAAATAGATTAAGACTTAAAAATAAAATCTGAAACAATAAAAATATAGAAGAAAACATAGATACTAAATTATGATCTTGGTCTTAGAGGGTTTTGTGCACTTGAACCCAAAGACAAGATAAAAAACATACACAAATAAAAGAATGAATGGAACTACATCAAACTAAAAAGCTTCTACACAACAAAATAAAGCGAAACAAAGTTATGCTATTTTTTGATTAATCAATATGAAAATGATTTGCTTCCCATGAATGTCATAGAGATTTTAGGTTTTTAGATTTTTTTCTTCTCCTATCCCCCAAATTCAGTTCTATTTCAGTTTTTGTATAACCTTTAAAAATTATTTTTGCTTTAAATTATTTACAAAAGAGTTACAAACATAGTATAATTCCTGTGTACATATACTATTCACCCAGATCTCCCAATATTTACATCTTACATATTCATAATCAAATTTAAGAAGTTAACAATAGTACAATACTATTAAGTAAACTCCATACTTGATTCAGATTTCATAGCTTCAGCACTAATATCATTTTATTGTTCTGGGATCCAATCTAGGGAATCACATCACATTTAATTATCATGTGGCCTCAATCTGTTCTGGTTTGTGACATTTTCTTAGTTTTCTTTGTTTTTCATAACCATAATATTTTTGGAAAATACAGGTAAATCACCTTATAGAATGCCCCCCATTTTCTGTTTGTCTGATGACCTCTCAGAATTATATTGAAGAAAATGACTGCGGTAAGTATTATATTGTGAAAGCATCAGACACTGGTGATTGCTAAAATTAGTGGATGAAACTTTAAGGAGAAATATTTGCATAGTCCAAAATTACCTCTCCCAGATATGGATTAATTATTGTAGTGTTTTTAGGATATGTCCATAAATTACTTAATACACCTCTCTACAAGAGGTGGAATTTAATTCTCCTGTCGAGTAGGGCTTAATTCAGTGATTTACTGCTAATAAATAGCACATGGAAAGGAAAAATAGTAACTATACCCTGCAGAAATCTGATACCACCATAATTTGACTAAGTGATCAAAGTTAACATTATCAGTCAGTCATGCTGATATCATAGCTTTTCTATTATGTAATGATAAGGGCCCAGAATGAAGGGGAATGTGAAAAAAATATATGTATTTTCTAAGTTAAGAGATCCTATATTTCCGTGTAGACTATATGCATTGACTTAAAAAAAAAGATTGAGAATTATAGACAACTAGTGGCCCAGTGCAAAAATTTGTGCACATTGAAAGGAAATTAATTAGAAGAAATATTTTAATATTGTTATTCACCCTTTTTCTATAATAGAAGTTTCAACCAAATTCATGATCAACAATGACAGATCAAAACACATGCATGCAATTGGCACCAGCGATATATATATATATATATATATATATATATATATATATATATATACTTAATTAGGCCTGCTTTCTGATTTAGCTAAACTTTTCCAGCCCAGTGAAGCACCCCAACTTCTCTTTCAGGTAATTGTCAGCAACACAGCAGTGAATATCAAAATGAAGCAGATTATTATTGTAGATTACACAGTGAAAACAGAGAGTAAAATATTTAACTGCAGCAGTGTTTGACTATATTCTGTGCAATGAGAAAACCTAAAGTCATTTCCAAGGTCCACCATTTCTTACTTCTTTTCAGTTGGGTCAAGTTTCTAAACTTTCTAAATCTCCATTTTCTGACTAATGAAAAGAATATAGGATTCCACCAAGTCTCCTATTTACCTACTCCAGGACTTCTGTGAGGACCAAATGAGATGAGGCATCGGAAAACACTTCACAGACATTTGGTTACAGTGTAAAATGTTTCCACCTGGCTATGAAGCAAGTCGTATTCCTGGGCTGAAGAAACTGCAAGGAGGCTGGTTACTAGGGAGAGGAAGCTGAGCATTGCTATGTGGCATCATTACCTGGATGGACACTAAGCATATTAGCCTTTTATAGATATTTTACCCAAAGTCAGTTTTTTTTTTAATTCTTTGTTGTTTAAAATATTACATATGAATCCCATCCCCCCTAGCACACGTTCTCACCCTCCCACTGACTGTGTCCAGAGTTCAGTTTTAAGATATATGTGTTCAGGGCTATCAGAGCTGAAAGAAGACAGGAACAAAAGTAACAACTTTTTCCTAGTTTACCTGACCTATACTGAAACTCTTCTGGTCCTCGTGTTTTTAATAATTTTTCTAGGTAAAATATGGTGACTTTGTGCATGCATTCTAATTTTGATTATACATCAATATATGAATATTTATATTAATATAACCAGAGTTTTTATATCTACAGTTTTTATTTTTTTTAAATTTAGTACAAACAGTTTATTCAAAATTAATTACTCACAGATCTAAACACATGGTTGGATGGCCCAGATGTCACTCCAATTGTTAAGGCTCAGAGAGTGAGCTGAGTGAACCTTCCCCTGAAGATTCCTGTGCTTTAGTTATTTTGTTGGAATATGGATTATGTTGCCCTTTGACATGATAAGATTAGCATAAAACTTTCATTTTCAAACCCATTTTCCAGGCTTAAAACTAAGAAGTAATGACAAAGAACCGAAGCTCAACAAGAGCTCTGGAACTGGAAGAGATTCAGAGGGCCTTGCCCTTCCCAGGAGAGATCCTCCACATGCAGACCTAGTTGCAAGCAGAGAAAGAGAAATAGGAGGGACACCTGTCAGAGATTCACTTAATGTTATTTCACCTGATGTGTGCTTTCTTGCTTACATGAGAGCTTTTATGTCCAGGTCGTGAAAAAGTATGCATTACAACCACTATGTTGCCCCCAAATTTGCCTATCTATAATGATAAAAGTGTAATATGTTAATTAGACCAGACAGCCAAACGACCTTGAAGATGTCATTTTGGATGACCTTCCAGAAAAAGCCACAGTGGCAGGGGCAGAGGCAGAGGCTGTTAGGGGCTATCAGGCAGCCAGGCGAATGGTCAGGGGTGGATCATGAGGCAGATGAGCAATTAAGGGCGATCAATAAGGCATGCGAGTGGATCATGCAGGCAGATGAGCAGTTAAAGGTAATCAGGCAGGCAGACAAGCAGTTAAGGGTGATCAGGCAGGCAGGCAAGTGGTTAGGGGCAATCAGGCAGGAAGGTGGGCAGTTAGGGGTAATCAGGTATGCAGGTAAGTGGTTAGGGGCGATCAGGCAGGCAGGCGAGCAGTTAGGGGTGATCAGGCGGGCAGGCAGAGGCAGTTAGAAGCTATGAGGCAGGCAGGCCAGCAGTTAGGAGACAGTGGTCCTGGATTATGAGAGGGATGTCCAACTGCCAGTTTAGGCCCTATCCCTATGAGATTGGGCCTAAACCAGCAGTTGGACATCCCCTGAGGGGTCCTGGATTGTGAGAGGGTACAGACCAGTCTGAGGGACCCCTCCATGCACAAATATCATGCACCAAGCCTCTAGTGTATATATAATTTCATATCAAGATAAATTTATAAAGAACAACACGTCTGATAGATAACCCTATATTAACCATTTTAGTTATTTCCATGGAGGTAAAGTGAAAGTTGGTCTTTGGATGTAGTGTTGGACTGTCTAGCTCCTTCAGTGACCCTGGTTGTGTGATGAGGCATCTTTATGCCAATCCCTTGTGGGTAAGGGGCAGGGCAATCATATTTGTTGCTTCATAATAATGAAGTCTTTTAACTTTATTAGAGGAGAATAATTTTGTATTGAACCAGAATAAATTCAATTTACAATTAATTAATGCTCAGTATATAATCCATGTATATTTTGCACATTTTTCCTAAAATATATTCTACTAGATTATAAACTATATTCTATTAGATGCTACCATTTGAAAGACAGTTTGTGTCCTTCAGGCCTTCCCTCTTCATAGCCCGTGTCCTGGCCTTAGAAAAAGCACTGTGAGTGGAAGTGGGAGTCTCCTCACTTAATTTGATACATCAGGTCATCATCCAAATACTTATTTTCTAGTCTTCCCACATAGAAGGTGACAAAAGGTTAATAAGAATGCAAGTAGAAAATAATTAAGAATGAAAATATATACAATAAAATGTAAAATAAATTAGAATCAATAAAGTTTAGTGTGACCATTAGGTTAAGATGTCTTCATACTCATCGCAGTAACCAGGTGTTGTTGTTTCTTTTGAAGGACAAAAGAAACCTGACTTCTGTAGTAAAACTATTTCTTACTGGTACATCTAGGAAATAATTTAAAGAAACAATGACGAAACAGTAAGTAATTTCTTCAAAAGTTCTTAGAATCCCTTGCCTTAACCTATGGGAAACGTCACAGCCAGATAATGCTTTGTTAACATTTTTATCCTGTTTCTCTTTTTAAATTATTCTCTTGGGTTATTTTTTAATTAAGCTTCAGTTTGTCTATAAGGTCAAGTAACTGAATACAACAATGCACAAAACAAGATAAAATTTTATTTTATCTGTTTGCATGAAGTCTAGAGATAAGTAATCCAGAGTGGATGAGGCAGCCTGATAAACACTCAGGGACACAGAACCTAGCTTTTCTTTTTTCTATCCTCTTCAACTTGTGGCTTCTGCTTTCTGGTTCTTAATGTGGGTGTTTAAGTCTCGGCCTCACAAATTCAGTTGCATTCCAAACATAAGAGAAGAGGAAGCTAGAAAATGACTCTCCCTGTAAGAAAAATTTCAGAAAACCAGAAACAATGTTTTCAGTGAATTCAAATGCTCAAAATGCACGCCTGTCTAACTCTAAGAGAGTGCTGGCCTGTTCGGTCTGTTAGCTGTGGGACACATAAAAACCAGGCATTGCAATTGTCAAGGAGGAGAGGGAGAAGAGAGATGGAGGGACAGCTTAAGCTCTAACATGCTAAAGCTTTTAGTGTGCCAGAGAGGATATTGCATTGAAGTAGAGTTTATAATTGTTGTAAGAAAAAGTTCAGGCAATTGTATATATTTACTTCAGTCTCTGAGGGCAGGGTATATAGAATTTAGAGAATATGGGTAGGTAGCAATACTTATTTTATCTAAAATCATGAGATTCAATTTGTATCTATGCAAGTTAGATAAACTGAAAATATGATAACTCTAATAATCATTATATTAAAACACACCAGCCCCCTTACTTCCCCTTAATTTTCTACAAATTATAATGTTCTAGGATAGTTTTACCACCAATGCTTGGATAGGAGAATCTTGAAAAATAATTAAAAATCAGCTGATAAATGAGCATTATTTATGCATCTGTAAAATATACAAATTATACTGGCAAAAAAAAAATCAGGGGCAATTCAGACTTAAGGTGCATCTCACCTGAAAACAAAATAATTCTGGTTTTATACTACACTTAAAAGAAAAAAGAAAAAAAAAGAAATGCCATCCACAAAAATATGTCTTTTTGTTTATTTTTTGTGAAGTTTCTTGTACATCAAAGAAGCTTTTCATAGTATTCTGAATAACTGAGTGTAGAATAATAAAAACATATGTTAAGTGGCTTAAAAATGGAGAGTCTTAAGAGAAGAGATAAAAGTGAGCAAATGGCTGTGAAATTTGTCTGAAACCAAAATGTTTTAAATTCTCCTCTATGTTGCTTTGCTTCACCTAGTCCCTTGTGCTTGCATTTATATCATGTTTATGGAGCAGCTTTTCATAACCTGCCTCTTTCTTAGGACATGGGGACGGTAGCCAATGAGAGATGGGGTTTATATGCCGTAGGGCATAAGCTCAATGAGTAATTAATGGCAGCTGTGATTAAGTACAAAGGAACCATCTAAGGTGCAAAGAGAAAATGTGAAAATATATAATAATGCAAAAATTTAGGGGGGAAAAACAACACTGCTTAGGAACAGCATGAAGTTGATGAAATGAGTGTACTGTATTTACAATCATGAGCCCATGGCAGACTTTTTGCTTATGCTGAAGAAACTATCTGAAAAGTGAAAATAATAAAGTAATGACATTTGCAACCGTGCAAAACTTACAGCTGGGTTTCCCTAATCAGTGACATCAATCAAGATTTATTATGTCTATACAGAAGGCCCAGAGACATATGAAAACATGCTCAAAGCCACTAATCATCTGAGAGATGCAAATCAAAACAACAATGAGGTATCATCTCACACCTGTCAGAATGGCTGTCATCAACAAATCAACAAACGTCAAGTGCTGGAGAGGATGCAGAGAAAAAGGAACCCTCGTGCACTGCTGGTGGGAATGCAGACTGGTGCAGCCACTGTGGAGAACAGTATGGAGTTTCCTCAAAAAACTAAAAATGGAACTCCCATTTGACCCAGTGATCCCACTTCTGGGAATATATCCCAAGAAACTAGAAACACCAATCAGAAAGGATATATGCACCTCTATGTTCATAGCAGCACAATTCACCATAGCTAAGATTTGGAAACAGCCTAAGTGCCCATCAGCAGATGAGTGGATAAAAACTGTGGTACATCTACACAATGGAATACTATGCTGCTGTAAAAAAGAAGGAACTTTGAACATTTGAAAGAACATGGGTGGAACTGGAGAGCATTATGCTAAGCAAAATAAGGCAGTGGTAGAAAGATAAATATCACATGATCTCATTCATATGTGGGATATAAGGATCAACATAGTTGATGAACAAGAATAGATCTATCTAGAGACAAATGGTAGGGGAGGGGTTAGAGAGCAACCAAAGGACTTGTATGCATGCATATTGGCATAACCTATGAACACAGACACTGGGGTGGTGGGGCCTTGCCCGAGGTGGGAATGGAGTGTGTGTATGTGTGTGTGTGTGTGGGGGGGTCAACTGGGGAAAACGGAGATATATGTAAAACTTTAGACAATAAAAAATATTTATTATGTCTATACTTAGAAGAAGAACATTTAGAAGTGGAGAGACTGCAGTCAGAGGAATAATCTTCTATAACCTATCCTCCTCCCTAATCAATAATCGCACAACAAACTATTTATTTAAACTTGCAGCATAATCAAAGTCATATTTTTTTCTTTTTGTAAGACTCAATATAAGTTTCTACATTAAGTTTCCAGACAATATTTTACTTCTGTAGTCAATGCAATTAGGAGGCATTTCTTCTATAACAGATAGTTTATCAGGCATCAATCAAACTTATTCCGTAGTGGAATAAAATAGTGATGGTCTTAAAGAGAGTGGATGTAAGGAAGGAAGGAGTCTATACTATTTCAAGGGCTGCTAAGTTGGCTGCTATAGTGACCAAGGCAGAGATAACATTTTATAACTAATTGAAAATGTAATATTTTTTCAAAATAAATGAATGGATTTAAAACTTGTTACAAAATGGATTTTGCTTCTTTTGTATCACATGCAATCTAATTTTTATTTGTTTCTCTTCAATTTTCCAAAATTATTTGTCATTATTGTTAGATTTTATCATGGCAACATTTCATGGTAATAATGGTCTTAATAACAATATATCTTGGCTGTCTTGCCAGCTTTTACATCGTGGAATACTTTGGGCATGGAAATCATTTGAAATTATTGATGCTTCCCTATTTGACAAAAATAAAAGATTAATATAATGACACAGTGAGAAAATAGAAAGGAAACTGAACGCTGGACATAAAAAAAATAGTCGGAGACTGTTTCCAAATCTTAGCTATTGTAAATTGTACTGCCATGAGGGTGGGGGGAGGGATAAGAGATCGACCAAAGAGCTTGTCTGCATATAAACATAACCAATGGAAAAAGACAATGTTGGGGATGGGGAGCAAAGTTTGAGGCTGGGATCGGGATAGTCTGGGAGAGGACAATGGAAGGAAAAGGGGACATATGTAACACTTTCAACAATAAAGAATTAAAAATGATAGTCTGAGAGGAGCTGGGTTGGTGTGGCTCAGTATTTGAGTGCTCGACCTATGAACCAGGAGGTCATGGTTTGATTCTTGTTAGGGGCACAAGCCCAGGTTGTGGGCTGGAACTCTATTCCTGGTAGAGGGTGTGCAGGACTATGCTGATTGATGATTCTCTCTCATCATGGATATTTCTATCTCTCTATCCCTCTCCTTTCCTCTCTGAAATCAATAAAAATATTTTTTTTCAAAAAGAGTCTGAGAGGAAGAAAAAGAATCCTCAGAATGCAGAAGAAATTAGACAATTTACTCAATGTCCAAAAATATGCCATTTGTAAAGCCTGTCTTACACTATGAATGCTGTGTGTGCAGGGAGGAGAGAAAACTGTTACAGATACACAAAAGCAGCCACATGGGAGCATAAACACTAGCCACAAAGCCCAAGAGGTCCCATGCACATAGACGATGATTTGTGGCAACTCCCTACATTGAGATATCAGAGAAGTAAGAAGGGAGTGCAACAAAACAAACAGATAATAAGTTTCCAAAGCACTAAGCACCATTTTTCCAACAGAGATTCTAGTGATATACCTGAGTCCAACTTTATTTTGTCCATTTTAGTCTTATAACTAGGAGATAATTGAAACTGTCCATTGTTGACAATGGTTTTTCCTGGAGAATATCCTATTTAATACAAGGCTAATATGCAAATGGTCCCCTCGGGAATTCGACCAATTGCGAGTTCGATCGCTCGCAATGACGTGTGTTGCCCACCAGGGGGAAAGCCGGGGAAAGGAAGGCCCCCATCAGCCCTGAATGCCAGCCAGGCCTAGGGACCCTACCCGGGCATGAGCTTCATACCCCAGGCTTCTAGCTAGAGAATGTAAATATAAATCTTTATCAAAAGCCCAGTACTAAGAAGTACAGTAAAAAATTGAAGAACTCAGTCAGAGTTCTGTGAACTGAAAATTCATTATTTGGCTCTTGGGTGAATACAGCTTTTAGTACAATCCAAGTCAATATTTAAGGACATGACAAACAGTCAAGAGAAATTTACTGCTCCCAATGGTGGAGAAAGTTTTGTAGCTCTATGAAAATAAAATTTCCAGTTTTAGATTCACAAAATATCCTGCTGCACATGAAAGATTGCATCCCATGTATTTTATGGACAATGAGAAACTTCAAGTTCATCACATTCCTCTCATTGCATTGGCTTCTGGGAAGCTCAGTGCTATATTTATCACTGACCTCTAGCAAATGCAGAGGTCAGAAGAAATCCATTTCCCCATTCAAGTCTAGCCTACAGCTTTACTGATATATTTATTTTTTCTTTGCTTCAATTTTCTCAACCATTTTTCAAAACCCTTTTTACTGTATTTTTGTAAACTACTCAGATACCATTACTTATAAGGGTGAAGTATAGATAAATCCATGTTGAAAGAGGTATAAGCCTTCTCCATAAACAGCCTAACTGTAATAAAATTCAAACTCAAAGGTTAAGTTCCATTGGAAGGAAAATATAATTATTTGTTTCATTTAATAGGTTAAATGCTTTCTCCCATTTATAAATGCCTTAATAAGTTATACGTACATCTTCTCATATTTCTAAGATGCAACACACTCTAAAAGTATTTTGTTTTGCAACTCATTTGGTGCAAAACATGACCTGAATTGCCGTGAAACGACAGGTTTTGATTGGTCGCAGGCTGGGTGAATATGCTTGCATCTCTGTGAGCTACTGCATGGTGCTATGCCAGGTCCTGTGTGTGGAATATATGGGAAATAGTTTATCACACTCTTTCCTTTATAAAATTGGAAAACTTATGACATCTAATACACATGTAATTTTGAATAAGGAATAATATTTGTAAAGTTTCTGAAGACTGCTCGTGTCTTAAATGATTTGGTGGAGTGTTACCCTCTCTCATACTTTTAAGTCATGATAATTTTTCAATAAACTTTGAGGTTAAGTTATTCTTAGATAGTCCATAGCTTTAAAGGCTACT
>PVJC01016477.1:0-17500 GCA_004026665.1 Murina feae | reverse complement strand
TGCTATCTCCAAGAAATCAACTTGAAATGCTGGCAATGCTACGGGGCTGCATTAAGTTTTCCCTTGTTTACTTTTCCCTAATCACCATAAAAATCCTTAGTGAAACGATTATTCTAGAAACAATCAGGACAATATATCTCTATAAAGGAGAAAATCGATTTAGCAACAAAACTAGATTTATCTCTATTGATTTAGAGGTGTTCAGTGTAATTTGAGTGAATTATGCCTGGTTTAATTTTCTAGCAGAAATTTTTCAGTGATGCTTAAAGCTGAAGATTGCAAACTACTGCATAATATTTTGTATGCTATTTACGCATTTTACTTACTGCTTCTCAAAAGTAAGAAGCATATATGAGAGACTAAACCAGATGCTTACTTTTTTATTACATGAAATAGGATTAGCATTATATTTGACTTAGTTATTAGTACTTACCTAGGAACCTTATATCATTTTATTCAGTTCATTAGTAAAGGAATCAGATCTCCATAAAAGGACTCAGTGCTAAAGAAACAAACCCATCCTTGGGCAGGTAGCTCAGTTGATTAGAGCATTGTCTCAATATGCCTAGGCTGTGGGCTCAATTCCCAGTTAGGGCACATATATGAACCAACCAATTAATGCGTAAATACAGAGGAATGACAAATCCATGTTTCTCTTTTCTCTCTCTCTCTCTAAAATCAGTCAAAACTTTCTTTTTACAGAAGAAATAAAGCCAACTTCATCTTATAAGAACAGAATTAGAAAGATTAAAAAGTAATATTGTTTTTAAAGACATTATTTAGATGTATATCTGAAACAAAAAATTGGACACATCTTAAGAAAAAATTAGTTATGCTGTGCTATATGCCATATAAATTGCATATATGTCATTTTGGAAGACATATAAAAAGGTGAATGTTCTAAAAATAACATAGAGATGGGATTTGTTATTCACTTAAGTGGATGAGTGACTGGAGTATGACTCAACAGTAATAAAAAAAAATTCAATTTATGTGTATATAAACGTTGTCAATATTTTCTCATAATATTTCTTGATATAAAAAATGTACATTTCTCTCTTTTTCTGGAAGCATTAGAAAATTTTATAAATAAATCAGGTTTAGAAAAAGGATTTATAAATTTATGTAAAGAGATTTTATACTTACACATATATATGAAACATTTTTTTGTAAATCTTAGTGACATTTAATAAATAAAATGTTATCAATAGATAATAATTGACTTTCCTTACTTTATAAATAATATTTTACTTTTATTATACTGCAAATAATATGCTTGCTAAATCAAATGGATGATAATACAGTTAAATTGCTAATATAAAAATCTAACTCTTCTTACAATTTTTAAAATTTAGATTGACAAATTTTAATTCACAAAAGTTCAATTAAGTTATCATTGCCAAATATTCTTAACTAAGTTCATAGTCCATAGCTGTTTAAAAATATAAAGTAACTTTTACTTATTTTATTACATTAATGATAACTCAACTTCTGTCTTCCACCACACTTAAAAATATTGATGGCGCTTTGTACTGTTGATATTGGAAACTGCTATATTCAGTTTTAAGTAAATTTATAAAATTGTTGACAATAAGATTCTAACATCAGAGCAAAACAACTTATGAAATACAAGAAAAATGTTTTTTTCATTCCTAACATCAAAGTAATATTCTAATGTAATGTACAATAATCACATGTTCAAACCATTAAGGCAAAATAGAAAATAATTAAATGAGTTTAGAATATTAATTGTGACACATAGAAGTATTTTTATTAAAAATTGATATTTCAGCTTCCCCTAGACTAACAAAAATACTTTAAATTTATTATATAGCTCTAAACAGATTATAATCCTAATTTTTAACTTGCAACTCATCATTTCAAATAATAATATAAATGTCTTTTAAGAGTTAATATTATAATATTGAACTATAAAATTGGACAAGTTAAACTTTTAGTAATAAGATTTTCAATAGCTTTTTATACAATACTAGGGGCCCGGTGCACAAAAATTTGTACACTTGGGGGGGTCCCTCAGCCCGACCTGTGCCCTCTCACAGTCTGGGACCCCTCAGGGGATGTCCACCTGCTGGCATGCCTGGCCAGCCTGGGTGAGAGGCTGATGGCTATTTGCAGGCTGGCTAAGCGCCCCCAGTGGGGACCCTCACCCCATGGGAGTGTGGCCAACCTGGGTGAGGGGCTGAGGGCTGTTTTCAGGCTGCCCACAGCTCCCATTGACCCAACATCTTAGCGAGGCTGGCTGGAATCAGGTTTCTGGGGTTTATTTATCTCCTATAATTGAAAATTGTTGCCTTGAGGAGTAGAGGCCTGGCCGACCTAGGCAGGCAGTTTCAACTGCATCGCTGGCGCAACAAAAGCCTCCTATTTGTTCTAGCTCCGTGGCTGCTGGCCACCATCTTCGCTGGGTTAATTTGCATACAGTTGCTCTGATTGGCTGGTGGGCATGGCTTGGCTGGTGGGCATGGCTTAAGTGTCTTGGAGTGATGGTTAATTTGCATATTACTCTTTTATTAGATTAGATAATTAGCTAATCTAGGTTATCAGATTTTAGTGATTATTTTTTTATTATGCACTAAAGGCCTAGTGCATAAAAATTTGTGCACTTGGGGGTCCTTCAGCTTTGCCTGTGCCTTTTCCAAGTTTGGGACCACTCAGGGGATGTCCACCTGCTGGCTTAGGCCCGCTCCCCAGGGGATCAGGCCTAAGCTGGCAGTCAGACATCCCTCTGGCAGCCTGGAAGCCCTCAGGGGATGTCCACTTGCCAGCGGGGAGCAGGCCTAAGCTGTAGTCGGACATCCTTAGCACTGTGCTCCCATCACCATTGCTGTACTGGCAGCCCTCAGCCTGGCTTGTGGCTGAGCAGAGCTCCCCCTGTGGGAGTGCACTAACCACCAGGGGGCATCTCCTGCATTGAGTATCTGCCCCCTGGTGGTCAGTGTGTATCACATAGGATAAACTTATGATTTTGTGGTAAGATAAGTATCATCAACTATAAGTAAACTAAACTACTTATATCATTACTAGAGGCCCAATGCACAAAATTCATGCAAAAGGTTGGCTCTCACAGCCCCGCCTGCTGCCTAGGCCTTCGCAGCAGCCCTGGCCTCCTCATGGCTTTGCCTCCCCACCACACTGGTCATTCCAGAAGGTCTTTCTGGAGGTAGTTCCAGAAGGTCATTCCACCATCTGGTGTAATTAGCATATTAGCTCTTTATTATATAGGAAGTTTTTTTGAAAAAAATTGAAAATACCTAAAGCTTTTATCAAAGAGGTAGTTTTTAAACTGAATATTAATAACCCAATAGAATGTTATTTTTCAATAGGTAATAATTACCTGTATATAAACTAAAATATATTGTTTAGAGTGATTAATATACAATGCTGCATTATGCCTCTGGAAGTGTTGAAGCATAACTTTTAGTTCTACTATCATTATGTACTGGAAAGAACATGTTCATTTGCTCTAATTACTAAGATCCATTTAATAAAATGAAATGTAATAATACTTATGATGTAATATATTCATTGAATTAATTTTAAAAGTCTTCCACTCTCCTTAATGTGGGTAACACTCATAGCTTATAAAGTGTTGTGATACAGAATTGACAAGGCCATTGTTTTTTATACTTTAAGATGATCCTGCAGCCTTCATATCATCTGTACACCAACCTCGGGTTTATCAAGGGCAAACAAAAGATAATTAACATCAGAAACAGGCAAATGTGGAAGCTACTGACTGAGGATTCTTATTTAATGCAAGACTTCTGAAAAACCATAAAATAAAATAAATATAGAAAAGCCTGTCTCTAAAAAAAAAATTAGTTTTCTCTTCTTTATGTAAATCTTTCCTCCCCTCCCCCCCCACTTCAGTTTGTAGAGATAACTTATCTGACAACATGGTCTCAAATTGCTGTGGTCATCATGTGCTAGCAAAACAGAGCATTTTGTAGGGAGTGAATTTCAAGTTAAATATTTTATAATTGTAGTTTTTAAAATACTGGTTATGATCATGGGTCTATTTATAATGTGTATACAAGAAAGAGAAATAAACGATTGCCATAGTAACTTTTATTATGTTTTTACATTTACTAACTGGAGTACAATAAAAAGGAATTTTATACAATTAAATAGACCATTTGAATCTTAGTTGCAGTTTATATAACATTATATAGAGATGTTATACTGTGTTGAGTGGTTGTTCTAATTCATAAATGTCTTATATTTATTCATCTGAAAATATATTAGTGGCGGAGACTATGTGATGTTAACTTTGATTCTATCACTATCTGACTGCTTCATTGAAATCATTCATATATTCCCGACGAAAGGCTCTTTAACTTTTATCAATAGCCATTATCAGTGTGATTCACACATTTTCATTTAGCAATGCAATATGGGGCAATCATTAAATGTTTTAACACCAGAACTTCTAAAGTTATGAAATTATAATTATAAAATTATGTTAAAAATTAATAAAAATGACAATCCATAGTAGATTCATTTGTTAAGGACTTTTTTACTAGTAAATGATAGGCTTCTCTGATAAAGTATCATGTTGTTAACAATTCAAACTGGAGTAAGTTAGTGACATGCCTCAGAGTTTACAATCATAAAAGAATCATACTGGGACATGGCTGTTTATCATATGAATTTCTATACAGCGTGGATACATCACAGTTTAGGTCTTCTGGAAAGAGTTACTCATTGTGGAGCTCTGATGTAATACAGTTGCTAGTTCAATTTCCAAACACCACCATTAAGTGGACATTCCATAAAACCTCTCCACTGGCAACATGATTAAATATACTTTATTTCCTTTTAAGTTTTTTTCTTGTTTAATATTAATATCAAATATCTACACCACTTTCAAAAGGGGTCAAAGAGATTATATGTCATATTTAGTTTATTTCAAATCTCCATAGAAGCTGGGTTAATTGTGCTATATGACTACATTTTAAAATATCAAGTCATTCTCTGTAGAAGAATACACAGTTAAAATAAATCTCTCTTATGCAACATAACTGTTTAAAAGAAACATTTTTTTAAATTATCCCCAACCTGTCTCCACCAGCTTCTCTCCTCCCTGTATTTTTTTTCTTTTGTTATGCCTCCTACTTACTCAACACATCTTCTTACACATTTTATTCGATCACCACAACAAAGCCAACTAATGTCCTGGAACTCCCAAATTAATATGTATAAAACATCATTTTTCTCCATTTTTACCTCAGTCTAACCAGTGACATAAGCCAAGAATCTAGGAGTCATCCCAGACTTCTCTTTATTCCTTTTTTAAATCAAACAAATAGTCCTACTATTCTATTTTTTAAACACCCTTTATTCCCATTGCAGCGTATTTAGTAGATGCTACCATTATTTCTCACTTCTAAGGCTTTTGATCTCCAATTAAAAACCCTCCCAATTAATCCTCGAAATCAGGGGTCTGCCAATCTAATCTAATAAAAGTAATATGCAAATTGACCCTCACTCCATTACACCTAAGCCACACCCACCAGTCAAACCACACCCACCAGCCAATCAGAGTGGCTGTATGCAAATTAACCCAGCCAAGATGGTGGCTGGCAGCCACAGAACTAGAGCAAACAGGAGGCTCCCATTGCACCAGCCATGGAGGAAACTGCCTGCCTAATGAGGCTGGGCCTCTGCTCAAGGCAATGAAGTTTCAATTATAGAAGCCACGGAGTGGAAGCAAACAGGAGGCTTTGTTGCCTACCTAGGCCTCTGCTCAAGGCAACAAAGTCTCAATTACAGAAGATAAATAAACCCCAGAAACCTGATTCCAGCCAGCCTCGCTAAGATGTTGGGCCAATGGGAGCTGTGAGCAGCCTGAAAATGGCCCTCAGCCCCTCACTCAGACTGGCCACACCCCCATGGGGTGAGGGTCCCCACTGGGGGGCTTAGCCAGCCTGCAAATAGCCATCATCCCCTCACCCAGGCTGGCCAGACGTGCCAGCAGGTGGACATCCCCCAAGGGGTCCCAGACTGTGAGAGGTCACAGACCAGGCTAAGGGACCCCCCCAAATACACAAATTTTTGTGCACCAGGCCTGTAGTTGTTCTATAAAGGCTTGATAGTAAATATTTTTGGGCTACACATTCACATAGTCTTTGTTGCAACTACTCAGCTCTGTAGTTGCAGTTGGAAAGCAGCCATTGATAATAGTAGAAAGATGGACGTGGCTGTGTTCCAATAAAACTTTATTTATCAAAAAGAGAAGCAGCAGATGGATTTGGAAGATGGGCTGTACTTCCCTTATTTCTGCTCCAAATTGCTCCCAGAGTAAAATTTCTAAATGAAGAACCAGATCCTATGCTAGCTTATTTACTCACTACTGTTCATCATGTGCAGAGGGAAGCATGCAACCACTTTAGCATGATATAAAAGAATCCTCATTATAATGTTTTTACTTTTCCCTGATATTCCCCACCTTACACCCACCCACTCTATAGCTATCAATTTGTAGTTGCCCAAAATATTATTTGCTTTCTTCACTTTGTGTCTCTGCACAGGCTATGTTCACTATGTGGGATAAAGAAATGCCCTTTATTATCTTGCTGCTGCCTTTTTACTCATTAGAACAGGACCATGTTTTATTCATCTTTCTTTCATTGTGCCTAGTTCAACGCCTGCAAGTAGTTTGTTGAATGACTAATCACTTAAATAAATACATGCAAATATGATTTTATAAAGTATATGGCTTTTTAAGAGCAATATAAAAAATCTTTACCCAAGGATATGCTCTCTATCAATTTTAAGAGAGAGAAACATTGACGTGAGAGAGAAACATCAACTGCTTACCTCCTATATGTGTTCCGACCAGGGATCCAACCTGCAGCCTCGGTGTGTGCCTGACCTGGGATGGAACCCACAACCTTTTGGTGTATGGGATGATACTCCCACCCACTGAGCCACCGGGCTAGGGCTTAAGTTATTTTTGTTTCAGCCACTTAGAGTAATTAGTATTTCCTTCTCAACTATGTAGCCGGAAACAATAGTTTATGTATTAAGTTTTGGCATGCTCACTCCATTAAAAACACAAAGGTGCTTTTCTCCCATTAATGTAGAATGATACACTTAATATTTAGTGTCATATTTATGTGACTAAGATTACAAAATTGGACAGTAAAAAACTGAGGAAAGGAGAGCAAGAGAGCCATTTTATAAGCTGTCAAGCCATGAGTTTTGGTGTCATGTCTCCTCCTCTGAATAAATATTGTGTGTGCGTGTGTGCGCTTGTGTGTGTTAACGCTAAAACAGTGCATTAATTGACCTTGCTTTGAAGAAAAATATGTTATTTCCAGATAATTAGTGTCATGGGTCCATCATTATAAAGTGAAGTTATAGCGTTCTAGATTGAGAAAGTGCCAGGTAATATAAAATTTTGGGCAACAATCAGTAGCTCAAAGTAGACTATCCTGGGATATTGCAAATACTCCAACCCTTGTGTTAACTGAATTTGTTTTAAACTGTTTTTATAATAAAAAAAAACAGCATAGTATTTCTTCTGCTTATAATTCTAGATAATGTTAGTTCGTAATTTAGTGAGTAGGATCTATGATATAAAGTCTTCATTAATGAACAAGGGATTTTATTGTCAGAAAATCCCTTCACACTTGAGCAAGATATAAAATATATAATGTATGCTAATGTTAATTAATATGCTACTCCAAACAACTTAATTTCTTCTTAGTAATTTATATGTTTACTTAAAACATTATATCTAGATCTATTAATAATTTTAATGACATAAAATTTAGCTACGTATCTCAGGCAGATTGACTTTTGTTGACTGGAACAGTTTATTTAAGACGAATAATCACTGATTCCATTGCGTGATTATGTCTCTGCTTATACCAAATAAATTGAGTTATTCTTTTAATCTCACATTGCTAAAGTCAAGGAATATAACAAGGCATGTAACTGGTTAACTAATTCTATTAAAATGACTCATAATTATACTGATTTGACTGAATTAAAATATTTAACTGAAACTAAAGCTACAGTCTTCTTGATTGACCTGAAAAAAAATTCAGCCAGGTTAGCTTTTCATTCAGTATACATGGCAGCTTCCTGAGAAATGCACTGTGGCTGGGAACGGAGGCCACACAGTCTTTGCCACACTCCTATGGAGCAACGGTATCTATTTTCTCTCTTCTGGGCATCTGGGCTGCTCTTTGATTGCTTTGCTCTAGAGCAGCAGTTCTAAACCTGAGGGTCACGACCCCTTTGGAGGTTGAATGACCCTTTCACAGGGGTCACCTAAATACATCCTGCATATCAGATATTTACATTATGATTCATAACAGCAGCAAAATTATAGTTATGAAGTAGCAACGAAAATAATTTTATGGTTGGGGGTCACCACAACATCAGGAACTGTATTAAAGGGCTGAGGCACTAGGAAGGTTGAGAACCACTGCTAAATGATGTCAGAGTAAGTGGGTACTACATAGACACCTCCCAGGACCAAATTGGAATTACAACTATAATACAAAAAAACCATCCTGAATAGTCAACTGAAGGCTAGCTGGAGAGAACCCTGATAACCAAGAATGAAAAAGCAGAGACCACATAGAGACTGATAGGAAGGGTGGAGGCAAAAAAGAGCTGGTCGAGTCACGACAGCCAGAAGCTGAAGTTCTGGAGAGACTAGGTTGGAAGTGATTCTGGGGAGGCCTGTAAGAGGACAGGCAATTCCACCTTGGTTTCTTGGAGCCTTGGGCTGTCATGTAAGTCCAATTCTGTGAAAGAAGTCCATGCTGCAAACCATTCAAGAGGCAGTGGGACTACATGGCCCAGTGGAACTCAGCCCTCTAAACATGCTCATCAGGATACTAGGGTGGTAAGTGAAGCTATGGGGATCCTTTCAAACCACACAGGCCATTAGCGAATACCACCTGGTGACCTCAGTTGATGCCAATGGGGTACAAAATTCAGACCTATCAAAACTTGTGACCCACACATTCAGGGGATATAATAAAAGAGTGTCTGGGATTAACATATTACATAGCAATCCTATCTAATAAAAGAGTAATATGCAAATTGACTATCACAAGATGGCTGTCCTCATGTGGTCAAAAATGGCCACCACAGGTGGCCAGCAAGGGAGGGCAGTTGGGAGGGACCAAGCCTGCAGGGGAGGACAGTTGGGGGGGGGACCCAGACCTGCAGGGGAGGGCAGTTGGAGGGGACCCAGCCTGCAGGGGAGGGCAGTTGGGAGGGACCCAGCCTGCAGGGGAGGGCAGTTTGGGGGGAACCCAGGCCTTCAGGGGAGGGCAGTTGGAGGGGACCCAGACCTGCAGGGGAGGGCAGTTGGAGGGGACCCAGCCTGCAGGGGAGGGCAGTTGGAGGGGACCCAGCCTGCAGGGGAGGGCAGTTTGGGGGGAACCCAGGCCTTCAGGGGAGGGCAGTTGGAGGGGACCCAGACCTGCAGGGGAGGGCAGTTGGGAGGAACCATCCTGGCAGGGGGAGGTCAGTTAGGGGCAATCAGGCTGGAACAGGAGCAGTTAGGCATTGATCAGGCTGGCAGGGGAGTGGTTGGGGGCAATCGGCCAGTGAGAGTTTGAAAGTCAGCAGTCCTAGATTGTGAAAGGGATGTCCGACTGTCTGTTTAGGCCCGATCCCATGGTCAATCAGACATCCTTCAAGGGGTTCCAGATTGGAAAGGGTGCAGGTTGGTCTGAGGGATACCACTACCACCGCCCACCGCCACTCCATGCACAAATTTCATGCACTGGGCCTCTAGTAGATAACATAAAACATTTAGGCATCCTAAATACACAAATCATAATTTTTAAGTATTGACTGTTATTATAGGATTTAATACTATGAAATTATGTTTAGCTAGGCAAATCATACAATAAATAGGTTTATCTTAATCCAAAACAATCTTATTTATCTACTTTAAGAAATCAAAACGTGAATAAATAATTATTAGCATAATTATTATTTTCCGGATTTCTTTTTTTACTCAGAATGGAATATTTCCTAAAAATTAAGTTTAATATGTTTTATTTAGTTAAAGCTTTGTCTTATTAAGCATTTGGTATAGAGTATTTTGCCCAGCAAAATGAGCAAACCTATACTAGAATAGAAATTTTCAGAGTTTGTATTCACTTCTATTTTAACTGCATCTACTTTGTGTCTGGGATCAGTCAGCCTATATATGAAGCTTCTTTGTCAACACTTTGTATAAAATATGATACATCAGCTCTAGTCGGCTTGTCTCAGTGGATAAAGCGTCAGCCTGTAGACTGAAGGGTTCTAGGTTCGATTCAGACCAAGGGCACATGACTGGGTTGCGGGCTTGATCCCAAGTGGGAGGCGTGCAGGAGACAGCTAATCAATGATTCTCTCTCATCATTGATGTTTCTATCTCTCCCTCCTTCTCTCTTTCTCTCTGAAATCAATAAATAAATATTATAAATATTTAAAAAATCAAAAAAATAAAATATGACGCATCTCTCAGGAGACGCATCAAAGAGTTTCCATATGAATCAAATTCACAAGAATCCTCCTAATAATGATAAGAATCCTCTGTCTAATCAGAGGACACAATATATTACTAACATATAAGATTATTCCAAGACTATAATTTTTAGGGATTTTGAAATAGTAATCTTTGTAAACAAGGCATCTACATTTTATTTCTATGTTTACTGAATGCAAATTGGATAATATGAAAAATTGGGCTTACTTTTCTCCACTAATCTTTAAAAGTCATTATTATATTCTCTGTACTATATTTATATGTATAAAGATCTGATGACATGTGAATTAGTCAACTACTATAACATGTTGTGTTATAAATGCATATCACCATCCCATTTTCTTCTTAGGTTCTTTTCACTTTTTCTTAAAAATGTATCCTACTAATCCTAATTACTCCCACTGTACCAATAATTTTAGAAATAACATTTTTATTCATTGTTCACTTTCGATAATATCAGGAAAAAAATCATCTCTACCTCTGAGCAGTACCTCAGCATTCTCTATCAAGTGAGATACTGTAACCCTTCTTCATTAATTACTATCACCTTTTCTTTTAATTGTTTTGAATTTTTGAAAATTTCTTTAATTTGCCTTCTCAAATTTGAATACCTAAAATTAAACATGCTATTCAGAGAGCTTTTTCATTGTAGTCTTTTCTATATTTTTACAATATTAATCACAAGATTATTGACCTCTTTTAAGGTTTTCATTTTCAATCACATTCCAGTTAAGATGTATTCAAAAGGATTTAAATATCATACCTCAAGTACAAGCCTACATATATTAACTCTCAGAATATTAAATCTCAGAGCATGCTAAAACATCAGTCAAGTGAATGTTTTTGTGACAAAGAATGGGAAAGATTTTTTAGAAAGCTGAGTAATACCTGAAGTTTTCTAAGTGAAAATTTATGAATTGCTAGACAAAAGATTACATGTCAGGCTATTGGCCTATTTCAATCCCAGAGAAATTACTTTTTATTTAAATACTAGAGGCCCGACGCACAAAATTCATGCAAAGGACACGGCCCATGTAGCCCTGACTGCCTCACAGCCCTGGCTGCCTCGAGGCCTCATGGCCCTGCCCATTAGTCATTCTGGAAGGTCATCCAGAAGATCATTCCGGAAGGTCGTTCCACCTTGTGGTATAATTAGCTCTTTATTATATAGGATTTCCATAGAGGCTGACTACCTTAGGTACAATTGCATATGTTATCAGAGAACATACACAATTAAATGAATTAAATGTAACTCTTTCTATGTATATAAATGTATGTGTGTATAATGTATATATTTTTTCTCCCCTCATGGTGATAAAAAGCCCAAAAGTGGCTCTAACTTTAAATAATATTACAAAAAGGTACAAATACAAAAACAATTTTCTTGCAGGGAATGAAGGCAAAAAAAATACTTTTAGCCATTTATAAAATTTTGTATCAATACACATTGTCATTTTGTCGCTATAAAGCTACTCCTTTAGCCCAGTTGTCATAGCTCAACAGTTGAGCATTGACCTATGAAGCAGGAGGTCTTGATTCGATTCTTAGGGCACATGTTCAGGTTGTGGGCTCAGTCCCCAGTGTGGGGTGTGCCGGAAGCAGCTGATCAATGTTTCTCTCTCATCGTTGATGTTTCTATCTCTCTCTCCCCCTCCCTTCCTCTTTGAAATTAATAAAAATTAAAAAAACACTACTCCTTTAATTTTAAGAATTCATAACTTTAAGAATAGTTTTAAAAATGCTGTTAAATATTTGGAAGATGTTGAGAAGACAGAATATAACTAGTAGCAGGCAGAATTGATGAACATTCCATATTTTAGAAAAATAATGTTTCAAAATATTCTGCCTATATCAGTGTTTTCTTGCCTAAACATATTTTGGGACCATTTTGCATTTCTACTGGTTTGTGTTTTGTTTATTTTTTCTTCTTGAAATGCCTTCTTTTGAGGGAGGTATTCATTTTGATAAGTAGTGGCTATTATCAAAATCAAAACTACTGAAGGGCCACCAGCAGTGGTTGAGCGATGAACTATAAACCTGGAGATGAAGGTTCGGTTCCCGGTCAGGGCACATGCCTGGTTTGTGGGCTTGATCCTCAATGTGAGATGGAAAGGAGGCAGACAATCAATGATTTCCTCTCATCACTGATGTTTCAATCTCTCTTGCCCTCTCCCTCCCTCTCTGAAATCAATAAAAATATATTTTTTAAAAAGCTAGAGAACAAGAAATTAGAAAATAATTTTTATAAAACTATGAAGATATAGTACAAAACCCCAAAGCAGCATTTATTAGTCCATGAGCCAATTGTGTAGAAAGAACATACCTTTTCCTTTGAGTCACTAAATTTCATATATGATTGTGGACCTACACGAAGAAGTAAAATGGCCCTTAGTGAACTAGAAGTCCTATTTGTTTAGTCCTGGCTTTCCTCAAACTTATCAGTAGTTGTATTGACCAGCATGAAAACATATCCTGATTATGTAATCAAAAGAATGAGGAAATATGAAGAACAACTTATAAGGAATCAATTTTGGGGATCACAATTTTATAAGAACAAGACTTAGTACTTATTAAGTGTCATTAACTGATTAAGCACTGTTAAGTATTTTATGTGTATTATCTAATTTAATCACCACAATAACCCTAATTATCATCATTCTCATTTCATAGGTGAAGAAACTGAGACGCTGAGGGGTTAAATACGTTCCACTGATAGTGGGTAGAGCTGATATTGAAATCGTGTGGTCTGAATTCCGTTCCCTGTAACTACTCCAGTGATTTTCAAACTTGGAATTGTCTGAGAATCACTCGAAGGGCTTTTAGAAAACAGATTTTTTTTTGGCACCACCCCTAGAATTTTGATTCAGTATGTTTGGAGAGGAGACCAAAACGTTATATTTCTAACAAGTCTCCAGGGCAAGGGAGTATGGATGGAAAAAAACCAGAAGTTTCACAGAGGAGAGTGTTTGAGTTGTCTCACAGTGTGAGTGTAAATGGAAGTGAACAGTGTTACGTGTTCTAGTGAACAGGGTAGATGTGAAGTTGGAGAGATGAGAAAAGGCGCATCAAATACTGGACATTATTATGAATCAGATTGATTACAGGTCTGGTTAGAGCAAATGGGTGGGAGGCTGAGTAAAAAGAAGATTAACATGAATATGTGAAAAATGTAGGAAAGCATGACAGCTTTCTGGACTTTGTATGAGAGGTCAGTGAGAGGTTTGATTGAAGCTAGAGATAGAAACAGTGCTGCTTCCTGGGATAGTAACTTTGTCAAATGAACTGTTAACAGTGATAATCTTGAAGGTTTCTTGTTGTTGTTTATTTTTTTTACTTATTTATTTATTTTGAGAAAAGGACCTGAGAGGCAAGGAAGCCAGTCCAGGCAAGAAAGGATGTGGCCGTGATGTAAGAAAACGGCGAGAGTGTGGAACGAAAATGTGGATGAATGAATAAATCACATCTGAACAGCGTTGTTTTAAGTGTTTACAACTTTGGACTCAATACTTGGAAGAAACTTATGGATCGGGAACTATTATTTTCTCAATTATAAAGATGGTGCAACACACAAGAAAAAGTAGGTATTTGCCCAAGGTCACATGGCTTGTCAGTGGTAGAGCCAGGCTTTGGACCTAGGCATTGTGGTTCGATTCCACCTTCATAGCCAGGCCAGTGATAGACTGGACATGGAAAATGAGGGGGGAGGGAGTGCTAAGAGTACTTTGTATATCTAGCACATAGTTAGGCCAGGGATTACGTCACAATGCCCAGTGCTTACAGCCTGGCCAGCTAATTCATTCGAGTGTGATGTGGTGGAATTGATAGGAGACCCTGCCTTCATTTCAGCAGGGTTTATTACTACTCTCCAAGGCTGGAGTAAACACAGCCTAGCAGAGGGTGAGGGGCATCTATCTCCTCTGGTGCCATCAAGCCACGGGTTGGGGACAGCACACCTTCTTCTGGCCTTGGTTCTGACAACAGCTACTAGGTTAATGTGGGGCCCCGCTCTGCTTCATTTCAGTCCACAGTTACCAAAGGCATGTTTGTTAATAACACGTTTTGTTAGCTGCTAGAGATGCAGAAGTGAAATAAATGTAGACCTGGCTTGGAAAAGTCAACTCTCTATGTGTACATTTCATCTTAATGTGGTGCTGTGGTCTCCAAGCTCTGAACCCAGGCATTCTGGCGTGAGTCCACCGTTATAACCAGGCTGGGCAATCAGCTGGATATGGAAAGCAAGGTGAGGAAAAGGTGGCAGGAGTACTTCCATACCTAGCACTGAAATTCACAAGGCAGGGTGACTCAATACAGTCACCAAATTCTTATCCTTCCCTGACAAATGCCTACAGCTCCTTTCTGTCTTTCACAGTGAATAAGACTGAAATACACTTTATTAAAAATATATGGAGTGAAAGAGAAGGAAAGGGAGGGCTCTTCATAGCGTCTCCTCTGGCTGGTGGACACGCAATATCAACTGGGGGTCGCAAGCTCTTCCCTGGTCAATGAAATAATCAGATCAACGTGGTAGGAACAAAATTAGGGCATTTCCAAAACTGAAGTCTGTTTACTACAAATACATGCCCTTCACAAAATTTAAGATGAAGGTAAAACTTTCTAATCTTAATCATTTTACCATTCAGAAAGGAAATGCCTCTATTTCCTCAAGCTGGCTAAGCATGACTACAGCCCCCGAAAAAGTTCTTTAAACTTTCTTTTAGATACTCAATTTGCATGGCTCAAACGTTCAGAGGGAATTTTCAGGAATATAATGGAACACATAGCACATCCACGTAGGAGTTCCATCAGGTAAGAATCCACAGAAGGCAAGCTTGCACAACATTTCATAACAAATGTCTGAAAATAAGTTTGTGACTGTAATGATAGGAAAATGATTATTATTTTTGGATTTTTTAATGAATGATGGTTAGATATAGTCTTCAGCACAATGACTAAGTGAAAAATGCTGCCATTGTTGAAAATATCAAGCTTTTCAAAGCGATTTTTCCATCTTCAATAGCTAAAAGGAGTTAGAAAATATTTTGAACTTTCACACTCTTGTATATACCCTGAAACTATAAGCCCTTATCAATTTGTAGAATTCCATAGATCAGAGAGAACAGTGAGAATTAAAATAAAAATTAGAGTACTTTAGAAAGAAAATTATATATACTATTTTATTGAACAAATTGCTATATGATCTCAGTGACAGTATAGACTTTGCATTTTTGTAGGTGGAATTGTTTAAAATCAACGCTTGGATATTGGAATGTATTTGAGAAGTAAATGAAACTTGCCTTATTTTCATGAGTATTATTACTTTTTTAGATAAGCCACATAAAATAATAGTAACCAGTACCATGCAGCATTATATTACAAGTTATACATGATTCATGTAAACACAGAAGCAATATTTCTCTTTTTTGAATTCAAACCATTCAAATTTTAATTCTATCGCTAGAGAATCTGAAATTATGGCAAACACTCTGTAGAAACACAAGAAATCGGATACAGCAAACTTTATGGCATCTAGTATCATATAATATCTACTTTAATGAATGGAGTTACTCGTGAAGAATCAGGGGGGAAAACAAACTCCAGGACGAAGCTCCGATGGCAGTGATGAATATGGCATTAGAAAAATCAGCTAAAACAGTTTCCTCTTCTATTCAAAACTTTAAAAATGTTTTTGAAAAGACACTTCCCAATTTATTCCTCATCGGAACCAGGGGCGCCTCCTCTCCATTCCCCCGCACCCCCCCCCCCCCAGGCGCAGAAAGGAGCAAGTCGCACGCTGGCCCTGGCGGCCTGGGGAGCAGGGCTGCGGCGGGACAGGTTCCCGGAGCGGGGGCCCCTCGCCCACAGCTCCGAGGGCGATCGAATTCGGACCTCGGCGTCCACAGGGCGGCCAGCCCCGGCACCGTCCGGCCAGAGCGCCCAGGGGCGCCCTCGGGGCGGGGGAGCGCGCTCCCGGACGGCGGCCTGCGCTCGGACCCGGCCCGCACGCCTGCGCCTCTCCAGGGGCGTCTCCCGCGACCTCGCCCCCCTTCACCCCAGCCCATCGCCCCCCCCCACTTGGGTCCCAGCCTGCCTCCATCCCTCCCCTTCCCCGTGGGATTCGGCCGCTCTCCCCTCCCCGCCCACGGGGACGCGGGGTCCACGGTTCCGGGACGGCGCCCAGCCGCGGGTCCCAGGGAGCTTGTCTCGGGTCCTCCCTCCGGGCCGGGCTCCCCTCCGGGCGGTGCGAGTCGGGGACTTGGCGCTGAGAGTCCGGCCCAGGACGGAGCTGCCCCCCTGCGTCCTCCGGGCCCCGCAACTCCACGCCCAAGCCCCCCTGCGCGTGCGGAGCGGAGGGGAGGCCGACCGGCCCCGTCGAGGAGTGTCAGCTAATTGGTGTTTAAAAGATTTGCAAACACACTCCAAGCTCCTTCTCCACGTTCTCTGTCCCTCGCCCTCTCCGTCTCCGGCTGCTCCTTTCCTCTCTCCCTCGCTGACCCCGGCTGCAGACACTATTTATGGGGAACAAAACCCCGTGCAAGTGCGATACAAACACAGACACACACCCGGCCCGCTGCTCTCTTAGCGCCCGTGACCTTGACGCCGCGATGAGCCGGGGACGCGCGGACGCTCAGGCTCCGCCGGCTGAGGGACTTTGATGCTGGGGGGAGCCCGGGGGTCAAGAGCAGAAAGGGGGAATAAATGGTGAAATCACTGTCTCTAGGCTCCTCAGATAAAATGGAAACAAGCACTTGGCATTTTCAGTCCTGACAACCTGGCTTGTTTGTTCACTCTAATGAGCACTCTGGCTCCATTAATGAGCAGACTGAATCCATTATCATCATCATTTCAAAAGGCAGCGCGCCACTAAATAGCTTCCCATATTAGGAGGCGCTGCCCTTGTTCCATTTGATCAGCAGTGGCAGCAGGGAGCCCGCTGCACTCCCACTTTTTTTTTTCTTTCTTTCTTTCTTT
>PVJC01016476.1:14972-33867 GCA_004026665.1 Murina feae | reverse complement strand
CCTGAAAAGGCCCCTAGGCAAGGGAGGATGTGTGAGATCAAGAAACTGTCCCATAGGTGGGTTTTTACATTCACCCAGAAAAATGCTTCTAATGGCAAAAACTATCAAACAAACAAAAACAAAACAACAGAAACACACAAAACGCCCAAACCCACTTAAATCTGGCCACCCAGAAAACAGTGAAAAATTGTTACTGATTTGAGATTTCAGTTACTTTGTTGGGGAAATGTACTAAGAATTAAATTAGGTGAAATTATCTGTGAGATCCTGTGGAAGGGGAAAATATAATATATTTTTCTAAAAAATATGTTTTTATTGATTTTAGAGAGGAAGGGAGAGGAAGGGAGAGATAGAAACATTGATGAAAAATATACTCCCGCACGCCCCCTGGCTCCTGCATGTGCCCTGACCAGGAATAAAACCTCTTGTTGCATGAGAAGATGCTCAATCAACGGAGCTACACCAGCTGGGCTCTCTCTCTTTTTTTTTTAATCTTCACTGGAGAATATGTTTATTGATTTTTTTAGAGAGGAAGGGAGAGAACAAGGGGGGAAGGAAGGGATATGGGAGGAGAGAGGGGGAGAGAGAGAGAGAGAGAGAGAGAGAGAGAGAGAGAGAGAGAGAGAGAGAGAGAAACATTAATTGGTTGCCTCCTGTAAGCACCACCACTGGGACCAAACCTAAGTATGTGCTCTGATCCAGAATCAAACTGGTGACCTCTTGGTGTATGGGATGTTGCTCCAACTGAGTCACTAGGCCAGGATGAAAATAGAAAATCTTAAGAAAATAGTAGTGATTTGGCAGGGTTAGAAATGTTAGGTTTAGCAGCAATAAGGTATTAGTAGCACACCAAAAATGCCATTAACCAGTAACAGCAGCAAGTAAACTAGATTTCAGAGTAGAAAATGAGACTTGAAGAGTACAAACAAAACAAAGCAAAATCGGTGGTTGGAATGAATTATTCTCTGAGATTTAAAAACTGGGAGTGACCCTTAAACCTGGTTTCAGATCACTGAGCTTTCCAAAAGCACCTCTTAATGTTGGCTATTTCACAGTTTGAAAATACAAACTTGAAGATAAGGTAATAGTCTAAAACCGATTTAAGTGAGCACAGAGTTCATTGCAGTCCAATGATGGTTCCACATAGGACTCTATGAAGGGGTAGAAGGAGGGAGAAGGGGCTTACTACTTCCTTTTAGCCAGCCTAGTTCCCCACCAGCAATAGTGTGCAACCTCGATGGGGTTCTAGGTCTAACATTTATATGAAAGTGTGGATAGCACAAAGATGAATAAGAGAGGATAGAACTCAGAAATTTCACAGTGTTTTGAAATGTAAACATTCAATTCCCTGATAACACTTGCTAAAAACTTAAAAAAAATTTAAGTATGTTTTTATTGATTTTAGAGAGAGAAAGGGAGAGGGAGAGAGAGATAGAAACATCAATGATGAGAGAGAATCATCGATTGGCTCCTTCCTGCATGCCCCCCACTGGGGATTGAGCCCACAACCGGGCATGTGCCCTAACCAGGAATTGAACTGTGACCAGGTTCATAGTTCGACGATCAGCCACTGAGCCACACTGGCCAGGGCTGCTAAAAACTTTTTTAAAAAGTAAAAAGAAATTCCATTTCTGTTCTGCCTGTAAAATTGGCAGGACTAGGAAGAAAGCACTGGTCAGTTAGAGAGAAATGAGGGCTGACTTGGGCATATCTCCCAGAAAGATGGTTTGGCACGACGTGGCTGCATGGTAGAATTTCATTTGTGGGAGAATTTCTCTGAATAATATGATTCTCAACAATTCTACAGAATAGGTATTCCAAACCCATATTATGGGTGAGAAAACTGAGATTCCGAGGAGCTAAGTAACTTACCTGGGTCATAGGGCTGGTTATTAGCAGAGCCTGGCTCTGACTCCATGGTTATGTGATGGCCCTGACCTGCCCTTTCCCCACAGTACCGGCCAGCCTGTCAGCTTCAGGGGTTTCAGATGGGAAGGCAGTTTGTATCTAGAACTTGCTGGCCTCCCTGGCAATGTTCGGAAGAGCTGATCACCTCCCTTAAATAAATAAACAGCTGCTGCTCCTCACTCCGGGGCAAACCAGATAGAGTTACCCTCTGAGAAGCAGCTCCTTTGCGAGGAGGTTGGCCCTTTACACTGGGGGCCCCTGGTTGTTTGTTTTTTCCTTCTTTCTTTTTCTTAAAATATATTTTATTGATTTTTTACAGAGAGAAAGGGAGAGGGATAGACAGTTAGAAACATCGATGAGAGAGAAACATCAATCAGCTGCCTCCTGCACTCCCCCAACTGGGGATGTGCCCGCAACCAAGGTACATGCCCTTGACAGGAATCGAACCTGGGACCTTTCAGTCCACAGGCTGAGGCTCTATCCACTGAGCATAACCGGTTAGGGCTGTTTTTCTACTGATAGCTGTGGCTGGCCTCTCACTTCTCAATTTGGGAAGAAGCTTCCAGAACTCCTCTCCGGGACCCCTCAAGTAAATTTCATATATTTTATCCCGTTTGGTGACGTCCTCTCAGTGGCTTTAGCTTTTGTGGACGATGCCAGCTTCTCGAGGGCGGTGCTCAAAGCTCTCAATAACTGTGAGGCGACCACGATCCAGAAGAGGGTGTACCGGGCAGCTAAGAAGACCTGTGGCATCGGCCCCTCAGTGCATGACCCAGGGACATTGTGTTCCTATGGTGGTGGTTTTAACAAACCGAACAAAAGTCACGTACTTCTGGGTGAGGGCAGGAGTGGGGGGATGAGGGGACATTGGGGAGATAAGGACACATTTGTAATATCTTAATCAATAAAGGGGGGAAAGTCACGTACTTCAATCACAGCAGGTTAGGACCATTGTACCTCTCTCTTCTGCCTTCTCGTCATACTTTCCTCGGGTTGGGTGGCAGTGGAATGGTACACGCATTTCTGGGATCTGGCTAAGGCAAACCTGAATTGGGGATACATTTAAAAGCTGGGATTTAGCGGGCATATTCATGTGGTTCAAAGTCCTGTGAACAAACTGGTGCTGGAATGGGTTTCAGGAATATTCCCCCGTCCTCTACGGCAACTTGCCTGCTCTGTGAAATGGAGACGTGGGGTCAAAGGCTGAATTGTGATATGACCTTATCTCATGGTCCTGGCACTTCAAAGCGGTGGTGGGTAGCCCTAGCCGGTGTGTCTCAGTGGCTAGAGTGTTGGCCTATGGACTGAAGGGTCCCAGGTTCGATTCCAGTCAAGGACCCATGCTCGGGTTGCAGGTTCGATCCCCAGCAGGGGGCATGCGGGAGGCAGCTGAGCAGTGATTCTCTCTCATCATTGATGCTTCTATTTCTCTCTCCCTTTCCCTTCCTCTCTGAAATCAACTAAAAAAAAAAAAAAAAGAAAAAAAAAGAAAAAGATATCTATAAAAACAAAAACAAAAAAAACTCCCTAAAAAACCCAAAGAGGTGATGGGTGGAGAAGGAGCCAGCGGAGCTGGAAGCTAGTCTGTGGGAAATTATCGCGCGGGGGCAGCCTGTCATAGACAGATGATACCACTTTAATGGGTTTTGTGGTACTTGTGAGCTTTTAAAGACGTGTCATTAGTTATGAATTCTTTTCTCACTCTGAATAAGCACTTATTTTTGTGTTATATTCTGCATTCATGATTTTGTATTCTTTGTCTTCAAGAAACCCTCTCCCCAAATTGTATAAGCTTCAGGCCCCATAAAAATTAAGTCCTGTCCCTTAAATTTGCTGAGATTTCTTTTCCAGACACAGCTGCTCTAGAGTCTCCCAAAGTGAGTGTCATGAACACCACAGAATGGCTGCACTAAGACAATTTGAAGCCAATATCCATTCCCAATTTGCACAGATCTAACCAAGTTTTATGTGAGTTAAAAACAGAGAAACTAAAACTTCATTTTAATTATTTAGACCTGATCTTCTTCAAGTTATTGAGATTAGGGCCTTGGCCAAGTGGCCTATGACATCTCTTCGTGGGGTTGGAGCTATCAGGGCAGGATGGGCGAGGTGACTCAGGGGTGTAGAGGGGTGTGCGGATCACACTTTATTGGCACTAAGGGCAGGTAAGGGAACTAGACTGAGGAGATGGGTCGGGAGGCAGCAGGTCCCTCCTTTAATTTCTTCCTTTTTATTTATTTATTTTTTTAAAGAACAGAGGATATTCTTCTCTTAAAAAAACCTAATGCTGAGGGTCAACCTAAAAATATCAAGAGTAGTTAGTTCTGTGAGATTGAGTAAGAAGTGATTTTCATTTCCCCCTCTTTACATGTATAGTTTCTGATCTTTCTGTAGATAGAATGTATTAGTAATAAAAGGGAAGCATGAAAAGACCCACAGTCCTGTGTGTGTGTGTGTGTGTGTATGAGAGAGAAAGAGAGAGAGAGAGAGAGAGAGAGAGAGAGAGAGAGAGAGAGAGAGAGATTACTATTACTGGGGGGATAATTTTTCTTTCTTCCTTCCTTCCCTCTCTTTTTTCCTTAGAGTAAATGCATAAAGGCTCACTGGCATCTTAACAACACTTTGGGAAGATCAAAGAGTGCTCTATTTTATACCTTTACAAATGTGCACAAGATACAAAACTTTAATTTGAAAAGATATAAGATAGGAAACGTGTTTTTTTTAAACTTTGACTTTTTGTGTCAATGTGGGATATATGCAAAGGAAAATTCAGAGTAAATTACCAATTAGTTGTTGAGAACTGAAAAATGCTGAAGCAGAAATTAGGATCTAATTATGTGTCTAGATTATTGTCATTCAAGACACAAAATGGCCAAGTTTCATAATTGTGGAGAAAGCCTATTCTGCCTGCAACAATTCCCCTACTGGGCGAGGAGAGGAGAGACGGTCTGGTGGCTTTTAAGGAGAGGCGCTTTTTTTACTTTACAAATGATCAGAGAGTCCCAGGCAGGTGCCAGCCCAAGGCGGCTTCCTCTGAACATAGATCATTGTTGCCAATCAAGTATGTAATGTGTAGAAAGTTCACTAGTTCTTTTAAAGACATAGATGTTTAGAGGAAAAATAGAATAATTCAGTCTATTAAAATATAAACTCCTTTTATATTATAGTTAACTGCTGCTATAGGACTGTTTCTAGGGTTTTCTTATTTACTTTCGGCTCTTCAGGCTGCCCCTGGCCTTCTTGTGCCCTGGCTCTGTGCCTCAGGACATTCTCATTGCAAAGTATTCCAGGTCTTAGCTAAAAGGCTCATTACGCTACTCATTTGTGTCTCCTCCAGTTTCCTTGGTTAGCCCTGTAATAGTACACAGTAGGCATTCAGAGGGTGCTGGGGTTTTTAAAAACGCTTTTATTGGTTTTTTAGAGAGAAAGAGGAAAGGAAGGGAGAGGGAGAGGGAGAGGGAGAGGGAGAGGGAGAGGGAGAGAGAAATTGGTTGCCTCCCATATGCACTCTGATCAGGGATTGAACCTGTAACCCGGGCATATGCCCTGACAGACAGGGAATCAAACTGGCAACCTTAGGTGCACAGGATTATGCTAAACCAACTGAGCCACACCAACCAGGGCCAGACTGCTGTTTTGAATATTAATGTCACAGATATAGTTCTTTAGGCTGGAGAACATAGCTCTCCACCCTCCCGCTTCTCCCTCTTTCTTGCCTCAACCAGCTGCACCTGTCCATCTATGTCTAATCCTCTGTAAAGTTCACTTTCTCTAAGTGCATCATATATTGGGACAAAGCACCCTGCCTCCCAGTTTCTTAAAGGAACCACATCACTTTACAATAAACCTAAATACAAGTTAAAGGAAATTAATCCATTAAGTGAAATTTGACAGCAGAAGCTATTTTCTTCTGTGTTCTTTGAATATTAGCGTGTAAACAGGAACTCCATAATAAACTATTATTTTCAGCTTAACTCTGGCTGATGGTCAGCTTGCATTATTGTGCAATTAAATGGCTAAAATGTGGATAAATCCTGCCACAGGGCCTGACACATAGTTGGCACTCCATAGTAATTCCTTCCCTTCCTTTGGTCATGGTGGTCCAGCCATATCTGTACCTCTGTTACCGTGTGGAGCTCGTCTTTATAAAGATTCACTAAGAATTTAATGAGCTGTATTTCCTCCAATGCCATGGGCTGTGTCAACACAATGCCAAACATTGTGACAATTTTTGACTGAATTGAGTTAACTGACTGAATGTTTTGAAGTATTGACACAGCAGCTAAAAGAGTGAGAAATGTAGTCGAGACAACTATTTGGTATGATGGAAAACAGCAGCTATTTCAAAAATAAAACTAGAATGGAAACGTGAGAAGCCAGCGGAAGGTTAAGGTAGCCACAGGACCGTTGGAAAGCACTTGCAAGAGGACCGGCTTAGGAGGCAGGCAGGGAAACGAAAATCGGAAGATGCCCCTGGGTCATGCAACAAACGAAGCAAAGCTGAAGGACCATGCAGTCTCACCCCTTGACAAAACCTTCCTTGATTTGGGCTGAAGTACCAGAAGTAGAAATTGGCAAGATCCCCAAATTCTTGGGATATGATGGATGGTTTATTCATTCTGTCCTTTCAGCCATTGTTTGCCTTTAGTTCCTTCCTCTGGTAACCCTGAGGACTGGCAGAAGGCCATCCAAGGCTGGGCACCCCCAAATGTGCTCAGTGTTAGCAATCTCTGCAAGGAGAGCTGGGGCAAGGGTTTTGCTAATGGGAAATATTCGCTCTTCAGTTTTTTCAATACATTTTCTTTTTTTAAAATATATTTTATTGATTTTTTACAGAGAGGAAGGGAGAGGGATAGAGAGCTAGAAACATCTATGAGACAGAAACATCGATCAGCTGCCTCTTGCACACCTCCTACTGGGGATGTGCCCGCAACCAAGGTACATGCCCTTGACTGGAATCGAACCTGGGACCTTTCAGTCCACAGGCTGACACTCTATCCATTAAGCCAAACTGGTTCGGGCAATATACATTTTCTTAAAGATTAAAAAAATTTTATTGTGTAAGTTGTTACATAGGCATATTATATACAACATAATAAATAATATATTCAGTATTATCTCTTTGACGTGTTAATACATATAATGTATACAGTATTATATACACAGAATTATCTCTCAGATGTGCAGAGAGATAATTCTGTATATATAATACTGTATATGTAAAATGTATAATGTATATAATAATGTATGTATAACAATATAAAGGTTGGAGGGAGAGAGGGAAAGAATTGAGTAATTTTAACACTAAAATGTATTCACTAGCGTGAATAATCTTACATAAGAGCAACCACACTTGACAGTATCTTGGAAGGTCATTTCTGAAAGGTTTCTGAACTAAGCATCAGTGAGAAGTCTGTTTCCTCAACTATCATGAATGAATGAAGCCCAACGACGGGTCCATTTTGGTCAATAAAACAATCGTTAGTTTGAGGATCCCTCTCTAGGAAAAAGAGCTCTCTTGGCAATGACCAACTTCGTTAACATAATAAACATTTCACACAACAGAATTTTACCAGGACTCGGATAAAGTCTGAAGCGCTGTAACTGGGTTTGGCATTGTTCTGTGAGGGGAGACCATGGCTAGCTGGCTTTTCTCATCAGGGAAGCAAGATTTTTAAAGGGGCCAGTTCAGATTAGACTGGATCAAGGGTTTTGACTGTATCTCAGTCAACTCAGTAAAATAACTATTTTGACCATTTCCCCCCATTCCAGGACATTCTCTTCCTACAGGGCATTGATAAGAATGATCAAATCACTTGGTGCAGACACAGACTTGAGACTGAGTCTAGCATCCACTTCCACTTGTGGTGTTTATTCCCATTCAATCTGAGACACACATCTCGTGTCACAGAAAACCTGACTGAGGGTATAAATCATGGTTTTGTGGTTGCTCTCCTCCCCCCTTAATATTTTATAGTGTTTTCAAAGAACCTAGAGGGCACACTTGAAACAATCAGTGCAAACAGCTAAAATGAGCTCCTGCTGGCTAGGATAGCTATAAATGTCAAGCTACAGGATTTTAAAGACTTACAGTAGCTCATACGTAGCTGGTACATGTATAAGCATTATTGAGTTGGAAGATAATGACAGTCACATGTTGAGAATTGAATATGACATCTTAACGTGTGTTATTCCTCTCTGCAAGTCTCTGGAGTCCAATTACTGAAACTTAAAAATGCAGCACTTCAGTGCATGATTATGAAACCATTGGGAATAATTAATACTACAATTTTTAATCTATTTACAGGTCTTTACAACACATAGAGTAATAGGTAAAAACATGCTTAACAAAGACATAATTTTTACTTTGAACTTTTGCTTTAAAAAAAGTACATATTCTACTAAAAAATGCCTGCCATGTTCTATCACCTAGTATTAATTTTATTTCCATATCTTGGTATAATGAGATAAGTGTTGTCAAATCAATTAGGAGGATATATATTGTGCTGAAGAATCTGGTTTGATTAGGATGTTTTTCCTACAAGGAAAAGAATGTCCAACTCAAATGATCTTAAGCAATAAAAACATCTGTTGGCTCATGTAACCAGAGGTATGGGGGCGGGGGTGTGTGTTTAGGGTCAACTTTGCCTTGTGGATTGGGCTTTGTTTGGAGAAATTCCATTGGCTGTACCCTCTTTTGGGTTTGGTTTAATTCTCATGCTGTGTCCCTCATCCTGATAAAGAGACTCAATAATCACGAAGTGCAAGGAAAGAGCTGTACCAAGGAAATGTGTTATTTTTTAAAATTTTATTTTTAAATATATTTTATTGATTTTTTACAGAGAGGAAGAGAGAGGGATAGAGAGTCAGAAACATCGATGAGAGAGAAACATCAATCAGCTGCCTCCTGCACACCCCTTACTGGGGATGTGCCCTCAACCAAGGTACATGCCCTTGACCGGAATCAAACCTGGGATCCTTGAGTCTGCAGGCTGATGCTCTATCCACTGAGCCAAACCGGTTAGGGCAGAAATGTGTTTTATTAAAAAAAGAAAAGAAAAAATAGGGAGAGGGGGAAGGAGTGGGAGAAAGATAAATAGAGAGGAAAGAAACAAAGCATGAGCCACATAGCAACAACTTCCAGAGATGGCAGTCTGTTGTGTGTCCTGAGAAATCTGGTTTGTCTTCTTCCTCAGACCAGCCATCAGGTTGGCACAGCAGTGCCACAATCCCTTCTGGAGGGCCTTCCCATCTTTCTGCTCCCCCATCTTTAACCTGTAGGTCTCTGTCCTCATGCTTGTCACCTCATGGTCTCAGCATGGCTGCTGAGCCTCCAAGACTGACATCTACCGTTAAGGAAAAAGTCAAGTCTGCCCACTTGTATCAGGAGGAGAGAAAAAACTTTCCTGGAAACAACACCCAACTGATCTCTACTTTTGTATTCCTGGTCATACCTTAAATCTATTTTCCCCTCTTCTTTATCACCAGAACCTTGACTCTTTTCAGAAAGGCCATTAAAAAATACTCATCTCCCTGTCCGGTTTGGCTCAGTGGATAGAGCGTCAGCCTGCCGACTGAAAGGTCCCAGGTTCGATTCCGGTCAGGGCATATACCTTGGTTGCGGGCACATCCCCAGTAGGGAGTGTGCAGGAGACAGCTGATCAATGTTTCTCTCTCTTCAATGTTTCTAACTCTCTATCCCTCTCCCTTCCTCTCTGTACAAAATAAAATATTTTTAAAAATACCCATCTCTCACCCTTTTCATCCAGCCCCCCAAACCTCCTCCTCTCTGTCAACTGTCATTCTGTTCTCTGTATCTATGAGTATAATTTTATTTTATTTGTTTTATTCTTTAGATTCCACACATAAGTGAAATCATAAGGTAATTGGACATTAGCATAATGAAAAAGGTGAAGGGATTAAGAAGTACAAATTGGTAGATACAGAATAGTCACAGAGATATAAATTATAGCACAGGGCATATAGCCTATAGTATCATAATAACTATGGGGCCAGGTGGGTACTTGAAATATCCAGGGACAACTCTGTAAGGTACACGATTGTGTAATCACTATGCTTTACCTCTGAAACTAATACAGAATAATATGACTATAAACTGTAAATGAAAAATAAAAAAATGAAAAAATTAATGTAACTCAAATAAGAAGAAGAAAAAAAGAAATACATAGAAATTAACCCAACAAAAGATTTATATAAATCTGACAGTGGAATACTATTTAGCAATAAAAAGGGACAAACAATACATTTATCACAAAAATAAGAAATATTGAGCTACAAAAACAATGTCTCTTATCCCCATTAAGGTTTATTTGTATATTCCAATTTTTCAGAAGTTTAAACCATTTCAATAAAATATGTTAATTAGGTTAAAGAAATACACATCTCCTCAGGCTAAAACTTTTCAGATTTAGCAAAACAAAAACACGATGCCCAGCAGGGGACATACATACTTCACACAAAAATGTCTATGTTTATCTGAAATTCATGTTTAACCTAACATGCTGTATTTTATCTGGTAACCCTGCCCCAGGCTCCCTTAATAGGAGTGTGGCCATGAAAGAGACAGTCTGCTGAAATGGGCCTCCAGAAAACTTTTTAAAAAAGGCACCAAACTTGTCAGACATTTTCCTTTTGTCCTTTGCACTTGGCCTTTCCCCTTCTTCCTGGTCTTTGGACAGAATGCCTAAAGCTGTCTTGCAAACTAAGGAGAAGCCTGCTTCCTGGAGCAGCTCTGACTTGCCTATCCCCAGAGTCCTTGTTCTATAAAAAGCCCTAATATGGTCAAGTCACTGGGGTTCAGTTTTGGTTACAGTCCTAACTGATACAGCTACCCCTCACTGGAGGGGTGAAATAGAGGCCGGATAGGGGCTCACCACACTGTTGTCTTCTTCCTTGTCACACAGCTTGACTACACTGTCCAGACCTCTGCCATTAGGTGGAGCCGTGTGACCTAGTTCTGGCAATGGAATTCGATGGAGGTGATGTAACGTCCATGCCTGATCCATGTTCCTGCCCTTCCATATCTGCAGCAAGAACCCTAGGGAATAGTGGAGACACTGGATGAAAGTTAACCTGAGAAGGAGATGAGATGTCGAGTAGTCCCCTCCCATGTCGTGCTGACCCTAATTGCACATTATGTGAACGAGAAACACATTTTTCTTGAGTTAAACCATTGAGATGTTGGGTTCCTTGGGGCCAACATTATCTGTTGTAAGAGATACTGCTTCAGGCCTAGAATTTCAAGCCAGAATCCTCAGATTCACTCTTATTGGATGGCACATCTTCTGTCCACGCCTTAATCAGTGGAATAGGAAGTGCTGATTGGCTTAAACAAAGCACAGTGAGTGCATCTTGGAATTGGAGCTGGGGCTAGCTTTCCCTGAGGCACATGATCAGACAGGGTTCCAGCAGGAAACAGAGTAGTGTGAGCAGCATTTAACAAAGCAACTATTTACAAAGCTGGGAGGGGTGTAGGGAATCCACAGAAATGTAGTGCTCTGTGGCTTGTAACAGCAGAGCCTTAGTGCCCCTACTTCTGAAGGGTTGGCTGGGTTAGTGAATGGTTTCCAAAACCTAGAGAAAAGGTACCACAGGTACAGATAGCCTGTAGGGAGGGGGCTGCTGTCCAGTCCTAAAACCATAGGCTGAGGGAAGCAGCCAGCCTGCCAAGGGGGAGCCCAGGGGAAAAGCATCCTTGGCTTTACCTTTCTCCCACCATCTGGTCTCCTGCAGGGGCACACCCCACTGGAAGCCCAAGGTCATGAGCTCCCAGGCTTCCAGAATGAGGCAGGGTGGGGAAGGGAGAAGAGCAGATCTGGAGGGACACCCAGGGCAGGCTGTGGGTGCTAGGAGTCCACACCTAAGGGGAAAAGAAATAATGGGCAGCAATCCATAGTTGCTACCCCACTGGTTAGTTCCTGGGGACTAACTACATGGCTATA
The DNA here is from genome assembly GCA_004026665.1 of Murina feae. Classification (NCBI taxonomy): domain Eukaryota; kingdom Metazoa; phylum Chordata; class Mammalia; order Chiroptera; family Vespertilionidae; genus Murina; species Murina feae. The sequence continues at coordinate 21,997 of PVJC01016476.1, read as the reverse complement.
ACTTATTTTTGAGAGAGAAATCTTTTGGCCATATGGCAAATACTTAGAAGGAATAACTTCTGAATTTTCATTCACACATGATAAATTCCAAGTTCTGTTAAAATGTCAAATAACTTATTTATCAAAGCATTAGAGTTGCCAGGACAACGGAATTTAATTTAATAGTGTTTGATTTACACATTTGTTTAATTCTTCTGCCAGAGATACTTGTTTGATTCTGTCTCCTTAGGTTTGAAAAGTGCTAGGAGGAATTATGATAGCAGCAATACCCACTGCTTTATTAATATCTATCTTTATTATCCAGTGCCTGGTTATTAGCCAGAACTTTTTGATTTCTTATAATTGGTGTTATTCCAGGACATCTTGCTGCAGCTGATGCTGAAGACATCTTAGGTATGTACTTTTAGTACTGAGTGAATTAACCATATTGATTCACACTTGATGGCTAATTGCATAGTCTTGGCACTAGTTTTGTGCCTGCTGATATTAATCATAGCAGCCCTAGTAAAGCATTGTTTAATTATATATTAAATTGTTTTTGAAGATTCTCATGCATCTTCTCCTCTGAAAGTTTACATTCACTGCATGTTTATGAAATTTTTAATGACAATCATATTTCTGTAAGTTAGGTAGAGCAGGTATTATTATCACATACAAATTTTGGTAAGTGATTGACTAATGCTTTTTGTAGAAGAGTCATACCTATAACTAAATATAATGTGAAAATAAAATCATCTTTGTTCTATCACCCAAATATAACTTTGATTGGTATATTGTTATATATCTTTTCAGAATTTTCTCTAAGATTTATATGCTTTTCTTCTTACAAAATGGAATCCCTTAATACAGAACTCTCTAACTTGATTTTTCACTTAAACCATAAATATTTTTTTCATATTAAAAATGTACTTCTGACCTGGCCATATGGTTCAGTGGTTGCGCATCGACCTATGAACCAGGAGGTCATGATTTGATTCCCAGTCAGGGCATGTGCCGGGTTGCAGGCTCAATCTCTTATGTGGGGTGTGTAGGAGGCAGCCATTCAATAATTCTCTCTCATTATTGAGGTTTCTATCTCTCCCTCTCCTCTCTGCAATCAATAAAAATATATTTAAAAAATATACTTCTGCAATGTCACTCTTAATAGCTGGGATGTATTCCACTATAGATGTATTGTCACTTATTTAAAAACTTCCTTGATTTTTAATTTGTTTTTAATTTTTTTCTGTTATATATAATGATTTGAAAAAAAATTTATACAAATAATTCACCTTTGAGCTCATGTTCAATTATTTACTTAGGTCAATTAGTTAGAAATAGAATTGCTGGGCAACATGGAAAACAAAGTATTAAGGCTTTGGATGCATATTGGGGGCAGATGTTATAATTTTATTTTTCAAAAAGTTTCTTTTCAGAGTCATTTGCTAATTTGCCTTGTGTTAGCCATGAATTGTTTACCTCTGCTTTTGTAATTTTGGATAGTAAGATGCAGATGACTCAAATTCTTGTTTCCATGTCTAGATTTAACTTGGAGTGTACAGTGAGCATTCTTAGTTTTAAGCAACAGCTATGGAACTGACTGGCTTAAGTAGAAAAGTAATTTATTAAGAGAGAGCTTTCTGAATCCTTGGGAGGGCCGGAGACCTTGGTGCAAGGCTAAGTAACCAGGAAAAATGATGAGAATGATGGAGCAGAGCAGATCTGGTGAACAATCTTCTGCTGACATAAAACATTATGTCGTTGTTTCATGCCCACCATTGCAGCAGAGTTCGTCAGTGCCCCACTAGAGCCCCTTGACACCTGCTGCTCCTTCCCTTGTCTTTCTGGAAGTACCTGTGACTCTCCGCAAGTGGCCTGCTTATGGCAATGCTCTGCTACCCCAGGTGGGGAAGGTTGGATGTCATGAAGTGCTAATGACCTCAGGACAAATGAGAATCAAAAGATTTCTTGGTTTGCTCAGGCTGCCATCACAAAATACCAGAGTAAGTGACTTAACAGAAATTTTTGCACAGTTTTGGAGGTTGGGATGTTAAAGATCAAGGTTGAGCCTGATTCAATTCCTGCTGAGGGCTTTCTTCTTGGTTTGAAGACAGCTTCCTTCTTGCTGTGTCCTCACATGGCCTGTCCTCCTAGTGTGCATGGAGGAAGGGAGGAAGAGAGAGAGAGAGATGGAGAGAAGAGGCTCTTTGGTGTCTCTTTTTATAAGGACACTAACCTATCAGATCAGAACCCCACCATTATGACCTCATTTAACCTTAATTACTTCCTTACTACAAATAACAGCCGCACTGGGATTAGGGCTTCAACATATGAATTTTGTTGAATTCACTGGGGGATACAAACATTCAGTTCGTAAGACAGAATAAATATTTCAGATTCCTCATCCCTCAGTAGGGATAACTTTGAGGTTTGTTCTGTACTATCTCCCAGAGGTCGCAGCATGACTGAACCTCAGATATTCACAGGGTAACATGTTCACTATTTGGCTTTCTTCTCTTCTCCAACTTCCTGAGGGCACAACCTAAATAAGCTACTTGTCTTTAAATCTTAATCTCGAGGTCCGCTTTGGGGGGAATCCACTTGAAAGATAGTTTGGTCCAATGGACTTATTCCTTGACAAAGTAGCCACTGACATTAGAGAAGGTGCATGCTGCACTGTGGCTGCTTCCTGTGCTCTAGGCCAGCATCTGGGGGTGGGGCAATGTGACCTGCCAGACACTGGCTGCAAGGGAGCCTGGAAAAGCAAGTGTCTGGCGCAGTCTCGAAGTTTTCATGCTGTCAAACTCAGGGAGGAAGTTCAAACATGGCACAGTCAAAAAGCACACTGAATGCTCTTTGTGAGTGGTCATCTGTGTATTTTTGCTGAGTTACTCAATTTTCTCAATATGGAAACAGGCTGCTTTCAGACCTGTTGTGAAAGTCATGGTTAGCATACAAAATACTGATGTTATTTTCTCCTTCTTTGTCATTCAGCTCCACTCTTCTGTTTCCATTACAGAGGCAGTAATAAGGCATTTGCGCAGTTCCATAAAAATAGAAAATTATCTACTGACCACTCGCAGGCTAAAGAAGAAATGAAGTGAGACGTTCTACCCAGGTAGACACCCAGAAGGTTTCAGTCCCCAAGTTGGAGAGCTTTCTTATAAAGGCATTTCTCAGTCCTTTTTACACTAATTTACATATTGTGAATCCTCTAAGGAAGACACTTTGGATTTCTGAAGGTCTGATGTGGGAGCTTTTGTCCTTCTGTGCCTGACTAATGGCTGCATGATTTGTTGAAATGAGGAGACAGCACAGTAGCATTCCTCTTCATCACAAATCCTTGTTGCAGAGAACAAGAAAAATATTAATTGATGCAGATTGAAGAAAAATACCCACAGTAATGTGTTGATTCCGGAATCTCCAAGGTCAGAGGAATTTGATTCCTGAGAACCTTATTTTCTCAAACTTGCAGGGTGAATTTTAGAAATGACTACGCAAATATACTTCCAATTAATAAATTGCCAAACTTACTAATTCTAATATGCCATTCCTCATTTGTCCAGAGTTTTCTGTGATCTGAACAGAAATTCTTAGGAAGCTAGATAAATTGCTCTAGGTATACATTCACCAGTGATACCACCTAAAGAAAATATTTTCGATATTTTAATATGTACTTTATAAACTAAAAAAAGAAAAGATGAATCAACTCTATTCTGCCCAAGCTTATGCCAACTGTTTTGTCATATGTGCTCCTAGAATGTGGGTGGACTGAGAAGAGATCACAGATAATGATGCAGCAGGAATTCCCAGGGTACTTGTTTGTTTGTTAATCCTCACCTGAGGATAATTTTTCTGTTGATTTTAGACAGAATGGAAGGGAAGGAGGGAGTGAAGGAAGAAGGGAGAGAGGGAAGGGGAGAGAGAGAGATCTATGTGAGAGAGACCCATTGATTGATTGCCTCTTGCAGGTGCCCTAACCAGGGCTGGATCGAACCTGAAACCCAGGTAAGTGTCCTTGCAGGGAATCAACCCTTCATTTCTTTAGTGCTTGGGCTGATACTCTAACCACTGAGAATGCTGGCCAGGGCCCAGGGTATTTTTTTTCTTTTTAACCTCACAAAAATAACAATGATAAAAAAGCTTACATTTATATGATACTTTTATAAAACAACAATTAGCAGCTATTTATAAAGTGCTGTTCACATCTATTCACATTTAAACCTTACATTATAAAACAAAACAAAACAAAACAATTTTGTGGGGTACATAAGGCAGCTCTTTTTTTTTGGACCTTTACAAACTTCCTCTTACTGCCAATATTATTTACTACCTGGTGTCATGAAAGAAAGGTGCAGGGGTAGGCATTGAATCATGAGAGGAAACTGGAGGACAGTGCAAGGTTCTGGGAAGCTGTAGATAGAGGAAGAAGTTTGACACAGGTGAAGCCATAAGCTCCTCTGTAGAATATTCTTTCAAATCTATATAAAAAAATCTAATAAAGTTTATTTTCTCAACTTTAACAACAGTCCTAAAAACTTACATGACATTACCAATATCAATTTGTGAGGCTGAAACCTTTCTAAACTATCTATACTAATAAAAGGGTAATATGCTAATTAGACCAGACATCTTCCAGACATCCTTTTGGATGTCCTTCTGGACAAAATCACAGTGGCAGGGGCCGAGGAGAGGTGGTTGGAGTGATCAGCCTGGCAGGGGAGGGCACTTAGGGACGTTCAGGCAAGCAGGCAGAGTGATTGGGAGCAATTAGGCAGGCAGGCAGGTGAACTATTGGGAGTCAGCGGTCCCAGATTGCGAGAGGGATGTCGGACTGCTGGTTTAGGCCTGATCCCTGCCCAAGGGGTCCTGGATTGGAGAGGGTTCAGTCTGGGCTGAGGGACACCCCCACGCACGAATTTCATGCACTAGGCTTCTAATCCTATATAATAAAAAGCTAATATGCAAATCGACTGAACAGCAGAATGACTGGTTGCTATAATGTGCACTGACCAATAGGGGACAGGCACTCAATGCAAGAGCTGCCCCCTAGTGGTCAGTGCTTTCCCACAGGAGGAGGCCGCTCAGCCAGAAGTCAGGCTTACAGCTGGCGAGTGCAGCGGTGGTGGCGGGATTCTCTCCTGCCTCCATGGCAGTGCTAAGGATGTTCAACTGACAGCCTAGGCTCACTCTCCATAGGGAGCAGGCCTAAGCCATCAGTTGGACATCTCCCAAGGACTCCCAGACTGCAAGAGGGTGCACTAGGTCTCTAGTCAATAATAAAACACAAATTTTGATCAACCATGATAGAGGAAACATTGACTCATTGTTGTATTCTCTCTGTGAAAACATTACAAAATTGGTGCCATCAAGGATATGCAACCAAAAACAATCCAGGGGAAAAAGTCTTAGAGAGATGTGTCAGGTAGTTAATTAAAATGAAACTATTATAAGTCATAGATTTTTGTGATGTTTGTGATATTTGTCATTTTCTGAAATTTGTAAAAAATTTTTTTCTTGTTAAAAATACATATTTATGACTCAATGGGCAAAAACTAAAACCATTTTACCTAAGAACAGGAACAGACATGGATGCCCATTCTCATCACTCCTGTTCAACATAGTACTGAAAGTGTTAGCCATAGCAATTAGACAAGAAGAAGAAATGAAAGGCATCCAAATTGAAAAAGTAGAAGTAAAACTGTCATTATTCGCAGGTGACATGCTATTGTACATAGAAAACTATAAAGACACCATCAAAAAACTATTAGACTTAGTAAATGAATTTGGCAATGTAGCAGGATACAAAATTAATGTCCAGAAATCTATGGTTTTTTTATACACCAATAATGAACTTACATAAAGAAAAATTAAATAAAAAAACTCATTTACCATTACACCAAAAAAAATTAAGATACCTAAGAATAAACTTAACTAAGGAGGTAAAAGACCTGTACTTGGAAAACTACAGGACATTGAAAAAAGATATAGAGGAAGACATAAACAAATGGAAGAATATACCATGTTCATGAATTCGTAGAATCAACATCATTAAAATGTCCATACTACCAAAGCAATCTATAGCTTCAATGTGTTGTAGCAATATCATTACCAATACAGCTCCTAGGACAATGGAAACTAAGGAGAAAATAAACAAATGGGACTACATCAAAATAAAAAGCTTCTGCACAGCAAATAAAACCATCAACAAAACAACAGGAAAGCCCACTGCATGGGAGAACATATTTGCCAATGTTATGTCCGATAAGGGCCTAATCTCCAAACTTTACAGGGAACTCACACAACTTAACAAAAAGAAGATAAACAATCCAATAAAAAAATGGTCAAAGGACCTACTAGTAAATAGACACTTTTCGAAGGAGGACATACAGAAGGCCAAGAGACATATGAAAACATGCTCAAAGTCACTAATCATCCAAGAGATACAAATCAAAATGACAATGAGGTACCATCTCACACCTGTCAGAATGGCTATCATCAACGAATCAACAAAAGACAAGTGCTGGAGAGAATGCGGAGAAAAAGGAACTCTCATGCACTGATGGTGGGAATGCAGACCGACGCAGCCACTGTGGAAAACAATATGAAGTTTCCTAAAAAAATAATAATGGAGCTCCCATTTGACCCAGTAACCCCATTTCTAGGAATATATCCCAAGAAACCAGAAACAGCAATCAGAAAAGATATGTGCACCCTTATGTTCATAGCAGCACAATTTAAATAGCTAAGATTTGGAAACAACCTCAGTGCCCATCAGCAGATGAGTGGATTAAAAAACAGTGGTTCATCTACACAGTGGAATACTATGCTGCTGTAAAAAGGAAAGAACTCTTATCATTTGCAACAGCATGGATGGACACGGAGAGCATTATGCTAAGTGAAATAAGCCAGTTAGAGAAAGATAAATATCACATGACCTCACTCATTTGTGGAATATAATGAACAACATAAACTGATGAACAAAAATAGATCCAGAGTCAGAGAAGCATTGAACAGACCATCAAACCTCAGAAGGAAGGCAGGGG